>CAUYON010041724.1:0-12016 GCA_963573935.1 Arctocebus calabarensis | reverse complement strand
ATATAGTAAACGAGAAAATATCATGAATGTTATGTCAATCAGGTTGATAAAAATATCTCAGATTGCATGTGAAGCCCCCACACTGTACCCCATGATTGAACTAATGTACACAGCTATGATTCAATAAATAAATAAATAAATAAATAAATAAATTATTAAATAAATAAATAAATAAAAAAGAAGGTCAACAAACCTGAAGCATAAGAGACATGGATAAAAACAAGACACATCAAAATTGCCCAAATATAGTGATAAAGCAATGTATTAAAAGGAGCCAGGATTATTTGAGGAAAAAATAATAACAATTTTGAATAAACATTTCCACAAAATGAACAGTAGTGACTACTTACCAACATGTTTTATGAGGCCTAAATCACCTTAATATCAAAACCAGAAAGAGACATTATAAGGAAATAAAGCTGTTAGGGGTCGGGGGTCTTGGTTTCCTGAACCCAGTTGACCTGGTTTGATTACTCGGTTGAGCTAGAAAGTCCAATGAAGGCACTGACATCAGTGAAAGCAAAAGGAATAGAAACTGTAATTAAAGCTGGAGCAGCACAGGCAGCATGAATAGAAATGAAAAGTAACCTGCACAAGTTTTAGTGTAACAAAGAAAAATCTTATTTAAGAACAAAGAAAAAGCATACAGCACTTCCAAAAGGAGTTGGAAGTGGGTCCCACTCATGATGGAGAAAAGGTG
This sequence comes from Arctocebus calabarensis, assembly GCA_963573935.1. Lineage (NCBI taxonomy): Eukaryota > Metazoa > Chordata > Mammalia > Primates > Lorisidae > Arctocebus > Arctocebus calabarensis. Next base: position 11,316 of record CAUYON010041724.1, on the reverse strand, counting down.
AGAGAGAGAGAGAGGCATGCAGAGATATGAATACCCTCTTTCTGTCCTTTTGAAATTGATTACAACTCTTTCATTGGCCTCTGGGCTTTATTGCCTTTTTCTATTGGTCATTGATTATCATCTTTTTCTATTGGCCATTGGTTACCTAGATTACCTCATGCCCACATTTCCTATGCGCCCTCCAGACTTTCTTGCACAGCAAGTCAGGAAGCACAGTATTCCTCCCATCCCCCTTAAACCCCCTTTCTTTTCAAAAACTACATAAAAATATCCTTTGTGAACAAATATGTAAAAGTTCTAGACAAAAATCTAACAATATATGTATAAAAATATGTTGCGACCAAGCAATATTTCTCCTAGGAATATAAGGTTAATTTAACATTGAAAAATAAATTAAAATAACTTATTATTATATATTAAGAAACTAAAAATAGAAAAAAAAATTGGTCATCTTGATAGATGTAAAAAAGGCCCTTGATAAAATCAGACATTCATTCCCAACAAAAACTCTCTGCAAACTAGGTAAATAAAGGGAACCTAGGATATACACACATCTGACATCATACTTAATGTTGGAAGACTGATGCTTGCCCTTTCAGATCAAAAAATAAGAATGTCCGCTCTCATTTCTATTCTGTGTTGTACTGAAGATGCTGTTCAGTGCAATCAGGCAAGAAAAGAAAAGAAAAGATGTTCATTCATACTGAAGCAAAGTAAAACTGTTTCTGTGTCCAGATGACATACTCATCTGTGTAGAAAATCTGATGGAATATATTAAAAAGCTGCTAGAACTAATAATTGAGTTTAGCAAATTTAGAGGATACAAGATCAACATATAAAAATTAAGCAAGAAACAAAAAGAAATTAAAATTTGAAGGAAATTTTATTTGTAATAGTATCAAAATTGTACAAAATATTTAGAAATAAATTTGAACTAAAATGTGAATGCTCTGTATACTTTAAACTATCCAGTATTATTGAGAGAAATTAATGAAGACGTAAATAAGTAGAGACATATACTCTGTTTTGGGTTAGAAGACATTATTATTAAGCTGTCAATGCTGCCCAAACATATCTGTAAATTCAGTGCAACTCAGATCAATATACCACTAGGCATTTTTGAGGACCAGAAATTGGCAAAGTGATTTTAAAATTTATTTGGAAATGCAAAGAATCTAGAATAGGCAACACAAATTTGAAACAGTGAACAAGTTGGGAGATTGACACTATCTTTCCTATTTTGAGATTTATAATAAAGCTACCTTAAGTAAAGTATTGTCATATTAGCATAAGATAGACATATAGATCAATTATATGGTGTAGAGAATCCAGAAATAGGCCAATGTATACAAGGACTACTGATTTTTGTCATGAAACAATATTTTGCACAAATGCTACTGGAACGATTAGATATCCATGTGCTATAAGATGAATTTCAATCCTTACATCATATACAAAATTAACTCAAAATGAGTCATAGACTGAAATCTAAAGGCTAAATCTACAAATCTTCTAAGAGAAAACAAAGGAGAAAAATCTTCATGACCTTCAGTCAGGCAAAGATTTCCTAGCTACACTACCAAAAACATGAATCATAAAATAAAAATTTGATAAGTTGGACTTTATCAACATTAAAATTTCTCTTCAAAAGTCACAAAAGAAGAAAAAAAAAACCACAACTGGAAGAAAATGTTATAATATTATATATGTGACAAATTATATTCAAAATGAATAAGAAATTCTCAAACCTCGATAGGAAAATGAGCAACAGCAGTATTTTTAAACTGGCAGGAAAAACGTGCATGCACTTCAAAGAATGCACAGGATGGCAAAAAAACACACACATGTTGAAAAAAACATTGACTGTTGCAACATCATTAGTCTGTAGGGAAATTCAGTTAAATCCACAGTGAGATTTCACCACATACCTATTAAGATCTCTAAAATCATCAATAACTAAGAAAATGCCATGAAAGCTATGTTAACCAGTTTGATGGAAATATTTCAAATTGTATATAAAACCAGCACATTGTACTCCACAACTGCATTAATGTACACAGCTATGATTTAATAAAAAAAAATCTCTGAAATCGGAAAGAGTGATTATGCCAAATGTGTTGAAAATGTCAGGGAAATGGAACCCCCATATAGTGTTAATGAGAATGTAAAATGATGCCAGTCCTTTTAAAAATAGATTAGTGGTTGTTTTCTTTTTTAAACATTAAACTCTTAAATGTTACTTAAGAGTAATTGTAGCATTTCCATTCAACAACTGTACAGGAATATTTACGCCAATTTTATTTGTATGAAACAGAAACTGGGAAAATCCAAATGCTCTTCAATTAGTGAATGGATAAAAACCCCTAGAATGCTACTCATCTTTAAAAGGGAATACACTGTTGATATATGTTAACAATAGGAATGAATGTTATACTGTGTGATTCTATAGAATTCTGGAAAATGCAAACTAATTCGTTGTGACTACAAGCAGTGGTTGCTTAAGGATAGGTTGCAAGGAGTGCAGGGGAGGGTTGGAAATGAGGATAGTCATGATGAATTTTTTTGGTGAGTAATTAATATTTATTATCATGATTGTGTTGATGGTTTCCAGGCGGTGCCTATGGCTCAAGGAGTAGGGTGCCAGCCCCATATACTGGAGGTGGCAGGTTTGAACCCGGTCCTGGCCAAAAACTGTTAAAAAAAAAAAAAAAAAGGCTGTGTTGATGGTTTCCACAGATACATGGATATATTAAAACTAAATAAATTGAACACTTTAAATATCTGCAGCTTATTCTATATCAATTACACCTCACTGTTTAAAAGAAATTTTAGTGAGCAATTATTGGTAGAGAATAAAGAAAAAAGAGACATGCAATCTTTCAGATTTATAACATCATGTAATACATCATGTAAGGCAAACCCTCCAATAAGAGCCAGGCTAGAGAGAAACTGAGGATGTGAAAAAGTTGAGTAGAAGATAATTCATCCAGACATCTGTGGACTTTTAATATGAGTATGAACATGGGAAATGAGAGAAGGAAAAAAATAAAGAAGGTAAAGTGGTATCAGATTTTGAAACTTGTTTTAGATTGTGGAACAGGTGTTGGGGTTCTTAAGTCATTGTTCCTATATTCCTGTTGTATTGCTTCTCTGAATAAAGTTTCTAGCTCTGTTGGAGTTACTTAGGTTTTTATAGAAAAGGAAACTTCTGTATAGTTATTTTGAAAATCTCTTGTGTATAGCATATTACATACATTATGGAATAAATCCAAACTTTTTCCTTACTCAGTCTTCTACTATCCAACCATAGAGAATATCTGTTCCCTTCCTAATTTTTCCAAGACATATCCTTTCTGGAATGCTGAGAAAACTCAAGCTCAACTTTTCTTCTTTTAGGCTCAGTAAATCACTAAATAACATTAACTATCCAATTTTCTATTGAATTTCAGTAGTGTAGCCATCTAGACTTAATTATCTCTTGTGCTAGAGTCTCAGGATTCCTATAGTTTCAAATTATTGGATTATTATTTTTCAGTCGTTTTGGAAAGTTCTTCATGCCTCATATGTGATTTTTCCCCATTAAACTCAGTAATGAAATATCTTCTAACTTCTCTATGCTCTTGTCTTTAATTAATTCAACAATTGTTCTTTATCTCAGATTATTTTCCATTAATTTTCTAGCATATCGACTGTAGATTTATGTTATATGTTTGGAAACATAGTCATTTACATGAACATACAAATTATGAATGTTGGCATAATATGGCCTGTGCTTATTGTATATAAATAGTTCATTGTAGGCTGTATACTGCCTAATAGTTGGCTTTAATATCACCATGCTCTGATTTATTTGTCTCTTTATCATAATTAGAATTCTCTTTTGTTTGTGCCTTGTGACAAAGTGTCAAGTACCAATCCCAGGAATTTGTTAGTTATGTTTTATTTTCTGGCGTGATTACCTCTCTGAGTCAATGAGTGCTGCTTGACTAAGGAGTCCTACTTGCCAAAAAGTATATATATATATATTTTTTGTAGAGACAAAGTCTCACTTTATTACCCTTGGTAGAGTGCCCTGGCATCACACAGCTCACAGCAACCTCCAACTCGTGGGCTTAGGCGATTCTCTTGCCTCAGCCTCGCGAGTAGGTGGGACTACAGGTGCCTGCCACAACGCCCGGCTATTTTTCTGTTTTGCAGTTCAGCCGAGGTCAGGTTTGAACCCGCCACCTTTGGTATATGGGGCAGGCGCCCTACTTGATGAGCCACAGGCGCCGCCCTAACAAATATTTTTTGAAACAGAACATAGGGTAATAAAAAAGATCCTGAAGGTGGCAAGCATGGTAGATCATATTACATCAAATTTCTCTTTTCAACAATGACTGGCTACAGTATGGAAAAGATCTTACAAAGGCACAAAAATAGAAGTAATAATGGCATACAAGAATCTCATACAGCATGTTTGGTGAGAACATATGGTAGAAATGATAAGACATAGTGATGGATTCATCAGTTTTTAATTATTGCTAGAAACAAATGACTAAATAAAGCATATATATATATGAAAAATGACAATGTACCATGCCCCAAGGATTATTATTGACTCAATTGTATCTTCTTGAAATCAAAGAATAGAAGAAAGTAAGTGGTTATAATAAACAAAGCCTCTCTAAAAGAAAATATTTATTCAGGAATAAGGCATTGCGCTGAGAATACATGCTATAGTAAATTATGTATGTATTCAAGGAAGTAAAGAGAGAAAAATCTTTTAAAGAATAAAATGAGGAGTGTTATATGATTATTTTCAAAAATTATTCTTGGCTACAAATATTGATAATGGGATGACATCAATCTAGGTTAGAGCAAATGTCCTTTGGGACAATTTTGTTTGTGAAAAATTATGACAGCCTCTATGCATGACTATAGTTTTGGCAAAGTCTTTTGAGATAGTTTTTATTATCATTTATACATTAGAAACCTCTTTACAGCCTTCCTTGGCTGTATTTTTCAAGGTTTTGTTTTTAATTACACACAAGTAACTACATTTTGAATCTGACAATTTTCATATTTCCCTCTTTTGGTCAAGATCTTTCTTTAAAATCATCATTGATCAATCTCCCTATAGTTAGGTTTTGATGTAACTCAGTGATGGCATGGACTTGCACTTGATTGATCTTCTAGTCCAATGTAAGATGGAGTGAATGGTAGCTTGGAGTTAAGAGTCAAAACCTTGGTAGCAAAAAACAGAAAACCTTGTAGCCACAGTTGATCAACTTGGGAGGTTTGAAGGGAGTGACTCTCAAGCAAAGTCAACTTGGATTACATCATACATAACTTTGTTTATTCTATAGTCTTTTGCTATCATCTCAAAGTGATGGGCCAGCATTATTTTATCAGGATTTATACTTCTACAAAAAAGTTCAACAAGTAACAGATACAAAGTTTAAATAGGGGAAAAAATAAAATTAAATTTATAATAATATGACAATCTGAGTTTGCATAATGATTTTGAACTATGATCGTAGGCTTAAAGGCAACCAGTTGAATACATTGGATAGGCATTAGGAATGGTAAGAGTCTCCTTATGAAATGGAATTTCAAAAGCTGTCTACAAAATGGAAACACCAACTTCTCCTCATGGTTAGTAATTGAAATGTCTCCGGTTATGACATTGGATGGTTTAGTGAACTTTGGTGTGACTCATTCATCAGACATGAAACTTATTTCTTAACATTCATCAGGTTTCAGCTTACTGAGCTTCAGTAATAGAGCAGTTCTTGTTTTTAGTAATTCTATAGAATAAAATGATAATTCTATAGACTGGAGGAATCTAGAACAATGCAGAATCTACTGTACTCTATAGCTTGATAACAAGAATTCAAAATGAATGCACAGAGTTACAATCTAATGAGAGGTGTACTATAGCTTTTCTTAAGAAATATGAATTTTTTTTTCTACGTAGACCACAAAGAAATCTCAGATTTCTCAAGTCTAAGAAGCTAAAGCAAGACATGTTTTATTTTTAATATTTTATATTTATGAAATTTATTTCTTTTCTTGCTTTATTACATTGGCTAGGACCTTCAGTACAAATGTTGACAAGAGTTGGTGAGAGCACACATTTATGCCTTATTACTAACCTTAGCATTAATTCTTTCATTATTAAGAATAATGTTAACTGCAGGTTTTTCATGGATGTCCTTCATCAGATTAAGTTTGCTGGGAACTTTTATTATCAATCAGTATTAAATATTATCAAATGTTATATATGTACCTTTCAAAATGATCATATGGTTTTCTACTCTTGTTCTATTAGTATAATGATTATACTGATTGATTTTGGGTATTAAGTCAATTTTGCATTCCTGGGATAAGCCCTATCTGGTAATGATATATTACCCTTTTTTATATATTGCTGTGTTCAATTTGTTAAAATTTGGGGGTTTTAATTAAATTATAACTGTGTACATTAATGCTTTTAGGGGGTACAATGTGGTGATTTTATATACAATTTGGAATGCTTACATCAAACTGGTTAACTTAGCCTTCACCTCACTTAATTATTTGTTGTGTTAAGACATTTATACTCTTAATAGATTTGACATGTACCCTTGCATTATGCACAATAGGTTAGATTTTACCTCTATTCGTAAGGTCCCTGAGCCTGCTGGGAAGTGACAATTTTTATTCAATCACTGTAAGGCTGAAAATACTTGAAGTCGGACATTCTATTCACATTGTCTAACATGATATTTCATAAAACCATCATAATACAATCAATGTTTCCAATTGTATACTACTTTTAAAAATGCATATTTCCATTAGACTTATGCAAATAACCAAAGTGTCATATAAAATAAGAATACTTATTAATAATTTTCAAATTTTAGAAGGTTCAAGTAGGGAGAAAAAGTGAACGTTTCCATTTTATTTATAAAAGTATACCTTACCAAATTGCTTTGTTTATATTGTAAATTATAGATAGCTTAAGAGAGTTACATACATATCTTATTTTCCTTACATTTAGAAAACAAAACATTTAAGTAAAGAAGCAACAATGCTTTAAATAAAAGTCATAAAAACATTATCTTCACCAGTTATTCAACTTCATATAATTAATTTCATTTTGTTTTGTTTGGTCTTGATCAGAGGTTTCATGAACCCATCAGTTTCTCCATCAGAGTTCTGGAAATTTTTATTTAGTCTATTGACTTTAAAGTTATTAGAAATCTGAGTTTAAGAGTACTTGTTGGAGTCTTTTTGTGAAATGCAATTTTTGGACTGTAGTGACTTGTAAATACTTATAGAGAAAAATCAAAACAATAACTGTGGATGACAAAGACTTAGAATACATGGTTTAAAATCTGATGAGAGGTCACAATTGACAATGAAATTTTGTGGCATATAATATTTTAAGATAACCATAATCATGACTGACAACATCATTGCAAGACCACTAGACTTGCACAAATTTCATGTAATCTTTAGAATACTTACATCACTAACATGTCCATACGAACACATGAAAAAATGCTCATCATCTTTAATCATCAGAAAAATGCAAATCAAAACCACTCTGAGATTTAACCTACCTCCAGTCAAATTAGCCCACATTACAAAGTCTGGACTCTGCAGATGCTGGTGTGGATGTGAAGAGAAGGGAACACTTTTACATTGCTGATGGGATTGCAAACTAATACAACCTCTATGGAAAGAAGTATGGAGAATTCTAAAAGAACTAAAAGTCAGCCTTCCATTTGATCCTGCAATCCCAGTACTAGGTATCTATCCAGAAGAATAAAAATCATTTTACCCACAAGGACAGTTGCACTAGAATGTTTAATGCAGCTCAATTCACAATTGCCAAGATGCAGAAGCAACACTCAAGTGCCCATCAACCCATGAATGGATTAACAAACTGTGATATATATTGATATGTATATGCCATGGAATACTATTCAGCCATAAGAAAAGATGGAAATTTCACATCTTTTGTGTTTACCCAGATGGAGTTAGAACACATTTATCTTACTAACGTATGTCAAGAATGGATGAAAACTATCCAATGTACTCGATACTAATATGAAATGAATATTTAACAACTACATATCCACATGAAAGAAAAAAACAATTATATATGCAATGAAGAATGTTGGAGGAGAAATGAGGGCCAGAGATGTAAGTTTAGGAATGTAATGAATTGTTATAATTGTGTGCTTCCTCAGCATATATTCTGAAAACAAACTGGGGTTTTTCATACCAGAGCAAGGTTTAGTCACCCTTAGCACAGTTTCCATTTCTTCACCTCCTCCTAGTTCCTCAAGGTGATTGATCCAGATATGTAGTATCTGCCTTATCCAACCACCTTCTGATGGCCATCTTCCTTTGGGATAGCTGGATACAACCTCCTTAACTTACTACACTGACCCTGCTACTTTAAATGGCTATAGTGACCACTTTTCAGCCATAACATGACTACAGAGTTTGTGCCTGCTTGCTCTAAATTCATCAGTTAGAACCCCATCCCCAATGGAAAAAATGCTTGAGTAATGCCTTAGACCTCGTCAAAGGCTCTGGCCCACAGTCCTCTCTCCCTCTTGCTCCCTACCCAGTAGTTGACAGTATATGTCCTGGACATCTCTTCTTTCCCATTAGCCCTGGGAGACACTGTGTCTTCTATCTATAATACACCACTCTGTTATTTCATGAGTTTTGTCATGTTATCTTCTCTGTCTTTCACCTGACACACACCCATGAACCCTACTCTTCTAGTCAGGGATTTTCGAGAGAGCAGCTATCTTGATAGGAATAAACTGAACATAGACAAGAGCTCCAGGGCATCTCCCAGTATAAACAAATTTCCTGCAAGAGCAACACCTACCTGGCCATGGGTCAGACACTTAGGTATTAGACCATTTGCCATGATGAAGATGTGTCCCCTGAAAGGCACACTATAAACAACCACTACAGCTTCCCTTGGAGCCCACCATGGCAGGGCTAGAGTTGATAGCCACTCTCCTGAGAGACACCTCAAAACCGGATTAGAGGAAAATAATAAGAACCAAAAATGCAAAGATATCACCTACCAAAATAACATGAGCAAGGAGAAACAGTAGAGAAACTCTAACATTGAATGGCTGAAGAGAGAAGAAAACTTTTGAAACAAACAGAAGGAACGAGCAGATCTATGTGAGAAAGAGGATGAGGTCCCATAGGAAAAAAGGGAAATATTAAAAACACACAAAAACAGATAATAGTCCATGTATCAAACCATACTGACATGTCAAATAAGATGAGGACCCAAAAGAGTCTTTGGATTTGTGGTACATAGGTCAGTAATGAATTTGGTGAGAAGAGCTGCAGTGAAATGATTTTTATTTTAATTTTCTTTTTTTAGATTAGTAATTTTTTTATTATTCTTTTTTCTTGATTAAATCATAACTGTGTACATTGATGCATTTATGGGGTACAGTGTACTGATTTCATATACAATGTGAAATGTTCACATCAAACTGATTAACACATCCATCACTTACTTGCTTACTTATTTGTTGTGGTAAGACCATTATACTCTTTCCTTAATAGTTTTGAAATGTACCATTGATAAGTGACATAGTACAAATGGTGCTAGAGAAAGCTGAAAAACAGAGGGCTCAGGTGAGAACTGAGATATTGATTTAAAATGATTTTTTTCTGCTCAGTTATGTTACTTTCTCTAGCAATGGAGAAGAAAACCATGTGAGAAAAAGGAGCCCAGTGAAATTCAGCTACAACGTCTCCCTGGGTCACTCAGGGAGAACTTCCCCATCATTGTGTAACAACTCATTATTCTTACTAATTCCCAAAAGCTATTACATGCAATCCTTCTGAGAAAGGACTACTTCCCATTCTTGTTATCCCATTATTATTACCATCATTATTTTGCTGGATCATCATCTGAAGGATTTCTAATTCCTGTAAAATGTTCTAACAGAAATGCTATGAATGACAAGTTCTATTTGTACTCTTAACTGGCCACTGCAGTTCCCAGAATCAGACACAGTAAAACATTGTCCCAAAGGAAATTCAAGAGTCGGTATTTATAGGCAGAGAAATAATACGTACCTTAAAGAAATGTTAAAAAGTTAAATTTATGCCAGTTTTGAGATTAAAGATAAGGAATATAATTGTAACATAATCTACCAGCAGACAAGAGAGAAAAACAGCATCTAGAGCATAAAAATTCCTAAATTGGTGTTTAGGGATGGTTTCAGTTTGCTATAGCCACAGAGGGAGGTAGGTAGGTAGGTAGGTAGGTAGATAGATAGATAGATAGATAGATAGATAGATAGATAGATAGATCCCCTGGAACCATTAAAATTTGTTAATTTACAGTACTCTTTTCTAAAAAAATAAATAAAATATGAGTTTGAGTTCCAGACCTACTAGCTTTAACTGATAATGAGGAGGAAAGAAAAGCATGAAACTTGCTGTTCCGCTCAAGGACATGAAAGAGCATTGGAATTATTTGCATTTTAAGAAAACACCTTTCAAATCTATAATCCTATTTGAGGTTATAGTTAATTCTACAAAATTCTAGGCTAAATCTTAGTTTTTAGTATGGAATACATTATAGTTTTGAATCTTTGGTCTATTTACTCTTATTTTTAATTTAGAAAAAAATGGTCCAACAAATTTTTTCATTTGCTTTTTTCCTCATTTCATTCCTTTTCAAAAGTTGCCAAATCACTTTTTTTCCTCATTTCATCCCTTTACATAAGTTGCCAAATCAAGCGTGACTTTTACTGTCTAGTCACTCCCTACCAAAGCATTTCCTGTAACTTACTTCATTTCTACATGAAAGTAATTTTTCAACAGTTTTGACTACAATTAACATTCAGTTATTGAAAACTTCACCTATGGGTGAGAAGATATTTATAAAATGTAACCATCTGGACTGAATTGTTTTTCAAATATGTATCAAATTTTACCTTTTCAACCATAAGAGTAAATACAGCATATATCGCCAGAAAGTAACTTCACTTAAGGAAAACTATATCTGAATTAGGAAATATAGATGGGGCAACCTGATGAGCTGTTTCTGAGTTAAAAATGCAAATGCTATAGTACAGAGTAATAATGTATGATCTTATTAATGTATATTATTTTTTTTCTTTTTTGTTTATTGAATCATAGCTCTGTACATTAGTTCAACCATGGGGTACAGTGTGGGGGCTTCACATGCAATCTGAGATATTTTATCAACCTGATTGACATACCATTCATGATATTTTCTCGTTTACTATATGAAAACATTTTTGATCCTTGTTTAGTTTTCTC
>CAUYON010041723.1:0-15592 GCA_963573935.1 Arctocebus calabarensis | reverse complement strand
CAAATTGCCTCAATGTTTGTATATCACTAAATGATTTGATTTCTATGTCAATTTCAAATCTTAGCTTAGCAGGATATAGAATTCTGGGCTGGAAATTGTTCTGTTTAAGTAGATTAAAGGTAGATGACCATTGTCTTCTTGCTTGAAAAGTTTCATTAGAAAAGTCTACAGTCATCCTGATGGATTTGCCCCTGTAGGTCAACTGGCGCTTACTCCTGGCAGCTTGCAGAATCTTTTCTTTTGTCTTGGCTTTGGACAGTTTCATCACAATCTGTCTTGGAAAAGCTCTGTTAGAGTTGAGGCGACCTGGAGTCTGATGCCCCTCTGAAAGGAGTGTGTCAGAATCTTTGGTGATATTTGGGAAATTTTCATTTATAATATTCTTTAATATGGCTTCCATTCCCCTGAGATATTCTTCTTCCCATTCTGGGATACCTATGACTCGTATATTTGAATACTTCATGAAGTTCCATAATTCCGTCAGTGAATGTTCTGCTTTCTCTGTCTTCTTTTCTGCTTCTTTTACTATCTGAGTTATCTCAAGAGCTTTGTCCTCTACCTCTGAGATTCTTTCTTCTGCATGATCTAATCTGTAATTGATACTTTCTATTGAATCTTTAAGTTCCCTAATTAACTGCTTCAATTCCTTGAGCTTTGTTATATCTTTTCTATATTCCTCATATTGTTCATCTTTTATTTGATTCTGTTTTTGGATTTCCTTTTGGTTATTTTCCACTTTATCAGCAGTTTCCTTTATTGTTTCCATCATTTCCTTGTTTTCATCATCTGTATTCTAAATTCCCTTTCTGTCATTTCTAACATTTCTTTATAGGTGGAATCCTCTGCAGTAGCAACCTCACAGTCCCTTGGGGATGAGTGATTTGCTCTGGACTGGTTTTTCATGATGCCAGGAGTTTTCTGCTGATTCTTCCTCATGAATGTTTTCTTTTATCTGTTTCCTTGCCCTAATTTTCCTTTCATTTCCTCTTGATCTTTAAGTTACTATGTCTCTGGCCTAGGGTTTCCATGAGTCCCAATGTGCCAAAACCAGTCTCACTCTATGCCCCTGAAGGCCAAAGCCATAAGGTGTGTTAGTCCCCACCTTTAGGCTGCTTAGTCACTAGATTACTCGCCCCAGGTCTCCTGCCTGATCCTTGCTCTGTCACCCTGAGGGCAGAGCTTGCCAGGGCAGTTCTCCCACAATGGCTCCACACAGCCCACAGCCTAACACTATTAGCTCAGTGGTGCAGTCTGGGCCCCTAGACAATACTTAAAGTCCTCTGCTCTCTCATCCAAGTTCTCCCAAGGTAGTTCAACTGAGTGCCAAGTCCAAAAAAACCAAAACAGCTCATAGGTAAGGTCTAGAAAAGTTTGTAATCTCACTGCTACTGTACGTACAGCTGCTGGCAGGCTTAGATTGAATGAAGACATGCAACCATTTGCCAGTTCTCCACTGCTTCTGTCCTCCTCATGGGGGATCAGAAGTCTCTTGCTGACTCCCTGTGTCCTGAAAGGGATGTTTCTGGGCAGATACCACCAGCCAGAGATGCCTGGAGTTTCCCCTCTCCAGTCTCACCATGCCCAGTTGCAAGGAAGCTGTTACTCGGCTGCCATCTAGCTCCTCCCTCTACTGAGTGACATTTTTAGGCACTGACTTAGGTTCACAGGGAAAATGAAATGATCAGTACTGAAGGAATTGTGGGTTCATTTTTCTGGGGGTAGGACAGGGGGCTAAACGTCTTCCACCCAGTGTAGAATTAATTTTGAAGCTATGAGTTCTGCAGTGAAGGCTTGAACAAATTGAGCTGCTATGGCTTTGTAGTGGCTAGAGATAGACAAATCACAATACTTTTAATCTGATTCATTTAAAAAATATTGAAGGTCTCCTATGTGCCACATACTGTCAAAGCCCTGGGGGTGCCAGGGTGATAGTGGTATGGTTTCTGCCTGTAAGGACCTCATAGTTGAGTAGGAAAAATGAATTTTCACTTCTGGTAGATGAGGTGTGGAGAGACACCTGCTCTGATAGGTCTAGTGGCATATTTTATATGTCCCCATATTTAGTTACTAGATCAACCATAACGAATTATTATAAACTTAGTGTTTTAAAACAACACTTGTCTGTTATCTCAGGTCTCCCTGGCTCCTGAATTAGACACAGCTCAGCTGGTTCTCTGCTCAGAATCTCACCAGGGGCAGTCTATGCGTTGGTCAGGCTGTGTTCTCATCCACAGGTCTGAGTGCGGAAGAATCCGCTCCCGAGCTCATTCATGTTGTTGGTAGAAATCATTTACTTGTGACTGCAAGACTGGTGTCCCTGTCTCCTTGCTGGCTACTGGCCGGGACTGAGCCTGGGGCCTAGAGGCCCTCGAAGCTTCTAGCACTGCGGCCCCTCCAGGCCTGTCACTGAATGGTTGCTCACTCCTTGGGTCCAGCGAGGGAGCCTGTCACTTCCTAGCTGCCCAGATGGAATCCTGTTCAGAACAGCCTAATCAGATCAGTGGAGTGGCATCCTTTGCCAGAGTTTTTGGGTAAGAGCGAGTCACAGGTTCCCGTACACTTGAAGGGAGTGGATCTTAAAAGAGTGTGACCCATTGGGGGCCACCTTAGAATCCTTCCCATCACTGTGCATTTCTGGTTATTTCACCAACCTCTGCTACGCAGAAATGAGATCATTTGAATCCTAGGAAGACAGAGAACAGTCCCAGTTGAGGAATAAATACAGAGGTCTGGGAGTCTGCAGTGGATTGCTTTTTTCTCTCCCTAGGTGGGGAGCAGGGGGAGAAAGCAATGTTTTAGTTTCACAGTAAGGACAGGAAGGTGTGTGCAGAACAGCCGGGCGTTTGACTCCTGTGTGGGGCGGATCTCTACAGGAATCTCACAGGGTCCTCTGGAGACACGCGGGCACCTCTACCCGCATGTCTTCATGTTGGCTGATCACTAGGGAGTGACATATGGCAGGCATGCTTGCAGGGATGCGTTTCCTGGGGACTGCACTGTAGCACGCAGGCCAGACAGATGGCAGCTTATTCAGCTTGGATGTACTGGCTCCTGCACCCAGCAGGCTGGGTGCTGAGGGCACTTGTGGTGTCTGAGGTGGGGCTTTGCTGAGTTTACGTGACGCCAAGTCAGGCAAGAGGTGATCATCTGGGGGAGTGCGCTGTGCAAAGTGTGCTCAGGTTGGGGGACGTGCTGGTGGCAGACTGTGGGCTCATGCCAAGTGGGAGGAAGTGCCCCTGCAGGACAGAGGGCAGGGAAAGACAGCCGACGAGATGGAAGGATGAGCGAGCGCTGTCTCCGCTAGGATGACCCCATGGATGTGGGGTGCTTTTGTTATGGAATCAGGCATGTGTTGGGGGAGCAGTGCTGGGCCAGTCTTAGAGGCAAAAAAGGCTGGCAGTTTGGATTGTTCAGAAAGAAAATGGTTTTCTCATAGCCATGCTTGGGAGGTGTATGAATTAAGGAAGAAAGAACACTCCAGTCCATAGGCACTGTCTGCTGTTCCCTCGAGGCCGCCCACTGAAGAAGAGGCAGTGCCTGCCCTTGGCTGAGAGCGCTGAGGGCGCCGTGGGTGCTGTGCCCTGTGGCCACGCGGGGCCTTGTCCAGTGCGCTCACGTCCTCACCCAGTGCGTCTGCTGTGCTTCTTTCCTCTGTTTTGTGGTGCTAATCTGTAGAGTCCCATTTTGTTCCTGGAGGTGTCTGTGCCCCCCAGTATTTTTTGGCGCATGAGGAGGGGATGACGTCATGAGAGGAACTGAGGTGGGGCTCACAGATACTCTTCATTTTTCTCTCCAGCAGTGCCAGCTCTGCGTCTGTGACATCAAACCTCTTCCTCCGGTTGGGCTATTTTCAAGAACTGACCGTCTGTTTCCACGTAGTTTGAACGGTGAGCAGAATGTGCAACTGCGACCCCCCCCCAATGATGTGGGGTGCAGAGCCCTGTGCTGTGTTGGGTGGCTCCAACCTCTGCACCTGTGTGTTTCTTCTTGGGGGGTGCCTGGAAGTAGCAGTTTGAATGACACCTGTTTGTTTTGGCCAACTTCTGTGTTCTCAGGTCTAGACCCTGATTACGAGCTATGGGTAAGTGGTGGGAGCCATGACAGTGCTGGGCAGCCAGGTCGCACCTGGCTGGAAGTGACAGGTGCCGTGCCCTCCTCAGCCTTCCACCGTGCGTGCCCTCACCCCTGTTTTATCAGTTCCTTAGTGACTTTAGTGGCTCCTTTCCTGCCTAATTGTCAGACTTCATTTGATGTCAGGAAATAGCAAATGAAGAAATACATGAGAACCTGGTAGGAAATTGTATAAAATGTAAGATGTGAAATTTCTCTAAGTTTTTAATGTGCCAGGTGGTATGACTGATTCCTACAGCACATCCCTTCCTAGAACCTAAGCCCTCCAGGGGCGAGGACCAGCCTCCTCCCTCTTCCCTTCCATCAGTTTCTCTTTAGGGTCTGGAACAGGGCCTGGTATGTCAGTGGACTCACTAAAACTTCTGTCAAGTGAGATGAATGATGGAGATGCCCCCGAGGCTCTCCGAGCACACTCAGGCCTTGTTACTTATGGTTGCTGTTGGAACTAGATGCGGGGAAGCTTCGTCTTCCTGTTCAGGGGAGAATCAGGAAGGATTTAATGTGTTCCCTCATGAGGCACACTGACCCTTACGTTCCATGGCCCTTTCACAGTCTGGAACCTTCCTAAAATTGTGGGTGCTGAAGGCATGCGTTACTTACCACACCCACACTCTGACCCAGCGTCAGGAGCAGTTCCTCTGTACTGCTGAGCTGAACGCAGCGCTTGGGGTTTTTTTCCTGAGTGGGTTTCATGATTAGCTACCTGAGGACTCGGAGTCCATCCGAGCAGCTCTCACAGGGCGGGGGGCAGGCTCTTCTAGGGGCACCTCAGTGCTCAGTGACTGATGAAACACCTGTCATTTGCATAGTCCTCTTGCCAGAGAATGCCTTTGTTGACTTGGGGTGTGCTCCCCCATAATTCGGCATCCCCACCACCAGTGTGGAGTATAAGTCTGTGGCTCATCTCTGCTGGGTAGCTGGAAGTGTGGGTAGTTTCTCTTTCACCACCTCAAATACAGTCCCCATGGAACTGACCCACCAAAAACTAACACTGCCTACACCAGTGGACTATGCCCCTAAAGACCCGGAGACTTGATTTACAGCATTTTGGCAAAGGCAGAAATAATTCTTGCAAATTACCTAAGTATCTGATTTCCCCCTCGATGGGGTGACCTCATTCGTCAGCTGTTTTAAGCAACTTTCAAGACGGGCAATGGAAACTTCTTGACTGCTGCACCATGCGAGGACTTTACATTGGGGACGCTGCCCCTCCCTGAGCTACAGAGGGTGAGGGGCTGACCGCTGTCTCTGCACAGCCTGGCTGGTGCCTTTATGCATCATGGGCCGTTTGCAAGCACAGACGTAGATTGTGAGGTGTTGTAAGAACTTTCACACCTCTAAAATAGGTTTCTGCAGCTGACTGTCCTGGAATTTATATTTGCTCTGTTACTGGTAAAATTTTGTCACTCAAACAGCTCTCAGCTGCACTGTGAGACATTCCTGAGTGCTGAGGGATGGATGGAGCACAGCCGTCACTGAGGAGGCCTGCGGCCCGGCCTTAGCCACAGATGCTCCATTTTCTTCCATGGCGCATTTGTTTGGATTTGGTTTTAAGTGTAGATTAGGTTGTTACTAAACGTATTTTTGAATTTGCCTCCTTGATGAATCTGAAGACATACAGTGCCCATGGCCACGTGCATTTGTCAGGGGCGGTCAGAGAACACACTGGGACACTTTGAGTCATGTTCTTAACCCTGGCAAGTCCTGCCTGCTCCGAGACTCAACTTTACAGTTCTTCAAATAGATAAATATTTCTCTGGTGGAGTTATTCTGAAGATGCTCTGGGGGAGCCCAGCAAAGTGTGGGTAATTACTGTCCGCCCGGGTGCTACCTCTTACTCTGGGGATGTGAGCTGGGAAGATTGCAGGAAAACAGCAGAGGTCCTGAGCCTTGTCCTCCTCCAGGACTAGGGAAGTTTACGCTGAAGTTGCCGTGGCTCCTCCTGCGCCAGGCACGGGGACGTGCTGCCGGCGGGCTCCTGTAGGTGTGGAATCGAGGGCTCCAGAGCTGGGCGCCCTGTCCCAGCCTGTGCCTGAGGGAATGGGGCCTCCACTTGGGTCTGGTGGGCTGCCCCGTGGGGAGTGGGGAAGGGTCAGGATCTGAAGGGGTCTGAGGAGACGGGAGGCTGGGCCAGGGTGGTTTTCACGTGCTGCCAGTGGGCCGGAAAACAACCTTAGACCCAGGTGGGCAGCCCAACCTGGACTTCCCGTGTTTGTGTTGAATTTAAACTATTTACAGTGGTGAAATCCAGGTGGATCAATGGCCCTGGGAGGGGCTGTCATTGCCTTTGAACGTAGGCCCTGCTGTCCTCACTGCCGAGTAGAGTCCCGCTTATCTTCCCAGAGAGATATGCAAACTGATCTTTGGCATTGTGTAATAAGACAGCTCAAGTTTTTAAAATGTGGGAGCTGGGAGCTGTGACGTAAGCCACCATCTGTACTGAGGGCTCCTAACCTGAAAGAGGATTTATTTTTAAATTTTTTATCTCAGATTAATACGAAGGTACCAATAAGATTACAGCACTTGCATTTGCCAGGTGGCGTTCCTCTTGTGGCTGTGTCCTGCACGCTGGACACATTGTGTACGTTGAATGGGAGCACACCAGTTCCCCTCTCTCCTCCCCCAGCTTGAATTCAATCGAGTCTTTCTCCTGTGAGGGGGTGTATTGGATCATCTCCTGGCTTCATATTACTATTGAGTACATTGGATATTTACTTTTTCATTCTGGTGACACTTCACTAAGAAGAATGTGTCTCAACTCCATCCAGGTTAATACCGAAGGCGTTAAGGTCCCCATCTTTTTAATGGCTGCATAGTGTTCCATGGTATACATATACCACAGCTTGTTAATTCATTCCTGGGTTGGTGGGCGCCTGAAGGGGGAGTTAAACTCTACCTTGAGGTAGGCCCCCTGCAGAGGCCGACCAAAGGCCCCCCATCTGTGTGAGAAGCACCTGCCTTCTGGGCGGCTCTTCAGGAAGTGATGCCATGGGGTCCTGGGACCGAGCTCACGTGTGCACGTCAGGGCCCCTTTGGCTTCAGAAGAGCTTCTGAATTCTTCAGGCCTGTTCGAGCCTCCCTCCTCCACCTGCCTTCTTCCTTCCCTGTTGCGGCCCCTGTCGGTCAGACCTCCATCTTCCACGCTCACCTCCTTCAACTTGAGGGTTCAGGGTAGCATTGGGGACGTCAGGAGCACAGGCAGGGCCTCAGGGATGTGGCGCGTTCTTGTCACAGGTTGGTTAGAGAAAGCCATTGTGCAGAGAGGAAGGCTGTGGGTGAGAGCCCAGTCGTAGGTGCTGTACAGAGGAACTTGTTACCTCTGTCATTCTGCCCGCGGCCCGGGACTTTGGGGATCTTCTCTGCCTGTTTATCGGATTCTGCGCTCTGTGATTAGATTATGTTGTTTTCTCATCCAGTAGACATGCCGGGTCATATCAGGAAGACACCTTTACACTCTGCTTCAAATTCAGAGTGAGCTGGCAGCTCACCACTTGATGCCTAACGTGGTAATCAGACTGCTAAAAAGCCAGCAAACTTCCCTCCTAAAAATTTTGTGGGGGAGGATATGGTGGGACTGTGGGGAAAAGAGTATAAAAATAAACCTTTCAGAGATTCTGGGTTGCTTGGTGGTGTGTGTATTTTTCCATGGTGCAGGAGGTTAGAAATAGCATTGCTTTTTATGGGATTCTCAGCAGCAGCAGCTCAGAAATTTGGGTTTGGTCTCTCTGTGCGGGTGGAATGGCTTCTGCAGTGACAGGCAGCGTGCCCCAGCACCGTCCCCCCGTCTACCTTCCTGCTTCCCTGCCCTTCACTTAGTGTCACCTGGATGAGCGGCTCTCAGGTGGAAAGTGCACTCTGCCAAGGTCAGATTCTTACGGCGACTTGCCTGTGGCAAAGCCGTCTGTAACAGACTGAGTCTCAGCAGTGGCGCTAAAGTCACATTGAAGCATCTGCCAGGACAGTCATGGGGAGGGCGTCCCGGGTGCTGTGTGCCAGCCGGTCTTCTTGTGTCTCTGAGAGATGCCGTCCTCTCGAAGTCAACGTGTCAGTGGGCTGTGCAGGCCACTCTTCCCAGAGGAGCCCTTAGGGTCTCTGGCAATTTGTTTGAGTTATGTAATTCTCCCGGAGGGAGGTAGGCTGCTGTGTTCTTCTCAAGTTCAATACAGGTAGAAGTGTGAAGGAGACAGGGCCCTGGGACACAGGTTTTTAACCCCCAGGGGACCAGAGGCATCTGTGAATTCCTTGCAATGGTGCCTGTTCCAGGGGAGAGTGCCAGGGCTTTGATGGCTTCTCAGGGAGGTTCTGGCCACCAGACAAGGTGAAGAGCGTTTGCAGTGAGGCAGGAGGAGGTGGTGCATTGACTCGGGGGAGTCATTCCAGCAGTGGTCAGGCTGGGGTTGTAATGAGTGGGCAGAGGGTGACCCCAGTGGGGGAGGGGAGGAGGACTTGGTCGTCAGCTGTATGACTTAACAACATGAAAGGGGACTGTTGCAGGTCAACCAGGCCTTCTTTGTAGGGTGTCTTCCTGCACATCGTCTAATGTTTGATTTAGTGCTGGGCATGCTTCCTGGTGAAGGCCTCCTGGCAGTACTTAGTGCTCGGGAGAGGCACCTGCAGAGCAAAGGGGGCCCAGGTTCTTCTCCTGGGATCTGGTTTGTGTGGTCCCCATTTTCCCACATATCTTTCTTGGAACTCAGGAGTTGTGGTAGGAAAGTCACTGCTGTGCACTTGTCCCAGAGGACCCAGAAGGAAACCTCAGGCGTGTCCTTCAACTCAGCTTTCACACTGCACAATATTCATTACAAAATTTTACAAAGAGGTGGCCAACACGTAGTGAATATTTTGTAAATAAAGGCGTATTGAGCTACAGTTTGCCATTTTCACCAGTATGACTTTTTGGACACCCTATATTATGTTCCAAGCATACCGATGCTTTTGCCCTTATTTCTAGACTTTGGTGAGCGGCACCTGCCTGGTGGAAGGCTGGTGCAGGGGCCCACTCCTGTGCTCATAGTCTGGCAGCAGGGCATGTTACCTTACCCCTCATCACCTTACCCCTTATCTCTATGGAGCCCTGATTTCATAAAAATGAGAAAATGGTGCTGATATTCTCGAATCATTAGAAACAAAGTTGTTCATGCATCTAGGTGGGTTTGTGAAATATGTTTTTGGTGCTTTGAGGAGGGTACAGGGTGCTTCTGAGTCGCTGCTCAAAGACCTGGTCACCACTCTGTGAATACTGATGTTAAGCATTTACCTTTGTCTGATCTTTGGTTGTTTCTCACACTTTCTGCTCCTCCTTTAAAAAACTTGTGGTACACACATGGAGAAATTAGATCCCTTGTTCATTGTTGGTGGAGATGTAAAATGGTTCAGCCACCATAGGAAAAAAACATGTTTTAACCATTATAAGTGTATAGTTACAGTGGCATTAAGTATGCTGCAGCCATCACCACCATTCAGCTCTAGAACCCGTTTCAAATCGCAAAACGGAAACAGTACACCCTTTTAACACCAACTCCTCAGCCCCTTCCAGCCCCTTGCAGCCACTCTGCTCTCCGTCTCTATAAGCAGACCATACCAGGACCTCCTAAGGTGCCTACTTTGTCCCCTTGTGACTGGGGTCTTGCCCTTAGCACACTGTCCTCAAGGTTCCCCGTACTGTAGCACGTGCTAGAATCCCCTCCCTTCTTAAGGCCGGGTAATTTCCCTTGTGTTTGTCATACACACCACGTCTGTCTCTCCATCCCTTCGTCAGCAGACATGTGGGTTGCTGGGCCTCTGGCAGCTGTGAATGGCGCTTCTGTGAGCAGAGGTGTCCAGACAGTGTTGGAGTCCTGTTAAAACATTGAACTCCCAACACTTACTTTTTGAAAGCACACGTTCCAACCAGACACTATTGGGAGTCCAAAGGAAAGGTATGCTGGGGTATAGAGGTGATTAACAAATGTGAACCCTCTGAAGGAAATAGCAGCCAGAACAGAGCTGAGGGCCACACTTTGTCACAGAGGTAACAGATGTTAGCAGAGGACAGTGTGAACTGGGGTGTTTTACCCAGGACGCATTTCTCCGTGAGACATTTTTTTTTTTAAATAGAGTCTCACTTTGTTGCCCTCAGTAGAGTGCTGTGGTGTCACAGCTCACAGCAACCTCAAACTCTGGGCCTTATGCGATCCTCTTGCTTCAGCTTCCTGAGTTGCTGAGACTACAGCTGCCCACTGCGATGCCCGGTTAGTTTTAGAGATGGGGGTCTGGCTCTTGCTTGGACTGGTCTCGAACTCCTGAGTTGACACAGTCCATCCTCAAAATTGGAAAAATGTAACTGTGACCTCTTAAGGATAATAATACATTATTTATGACAAGAGTTCTGCCAGGTTTTAGCGGAGTGGCTCATAATCTTATGTAGGAGCAGGGTCTGGGGTCAGGCGCACAGTCTCAGAGCCCTGCACTGCTTCTGTGCAGGCGGCTGCTCCCACCCTCACGAGCCCCCCTGTTAGCCTCTGTCTTGTTTTGTGCTTGACGTGCCCTGTATAATCGGGAAGGAATGCATCATGTGTGCGAGGGTAGCACCAACTCAATTTGGGCAAACCTTGGCTTCCTAAAGTACCCAAAGTTGATTATGATAAGTCACTGAGGCAAAGCTTTTGCCTGAGGGAAGCAGTGGGAAAATAAGTATTGCTGCCAGCTGTTATAAAATTCACCTTTCTCGCACAGTGTGGAACTCCCACGCTGATTTGGGCAGTGTGCAGGGAGCCTGGCTCAGGGACACATGCGGAGCAGGCCCCGCCTCACGCAGGGAGTCCCTGATCTGCTGGGGGGGGACCCACGATGCAGCCGGGACACAGCCACAGTGACACACTTTGCCCACTGTATTCAGGGGACCCCGGCAGAGGTGACTGTGGATGACACCTGCCGGGGAGGCTCACCAAGGTGGGTCTTGAAGAGTGAACTGGCAGGTGCTGGTGGGCGAGTGTCAGGAGCGAGCATTCTGGGCACAGGGGAAAGGCTTGTGCAGATGCCAGCGTGATGAGGTGACCAGCACGTCACAGGAAAAGCGGATGCTGCTGCACACAGGGTGCTTGGGAGGGAGGCGAGGGGTGAAGTGGAAAGGACAGTTGGGCCAGCCATGAATTACCTGAACGGGGTGCATAGATGGTCCTGTAGGGTCTGGGGAGCCTCCGGGGGTTTCCAGGGAGGGCAGTGTCCTTAGCACGTGCTTAGGGAGTTAAGCCTGGTGGCAGCAGTCGGAGTGAGCGGGGGCAGGGAGGGGTGGAAGCTTAGAAGGCCGGCTGGGAAGGGCGTGCACAGAGGCGGCAGGTGGAGAGGAGGGCCCGGGGCAGAGCCACCTGCATGCTGCATCTGGAGGTGGGCTGGGCAGGGGGCTGCACAGGGACTCGGGGACTCGTCCCGGGTGGAGAGAAGGTGGTGTGAACAGCAATAGGAGGGGGAGCTCAGTTTGGGGGTGGAGTCCAGAGACCCTGTGCGTGGCTCAGTTTGCTTGAAGGACATCTGTGGGGAGATGGCTAGAGATGGGCAGGCAGAAGTCTGAGGTTGGGGGAGTGGTCACTGCAGGTGGAGGTGTGGAGTGGCCCCAGGGAGCACCGTCACCCGGAGGACCCAGAAGAAACAGGAGGGCAGGCCTCTGCAGAGAGCGGGGTCTGCGGGTCTGAGGACTTAGTGTCCACGTGTCCTGCTGTGACACAGGGAGCAGGGGAGCGGCCTCTGCAGAGAGCGGGGTCTGTGGGTCTGAGGACTTAGTGTCCACGCGCCTGCCCTGCTATGAGGCACAGTGAGGTATGGTGAGATGTCGTTACCTTGGTACTGTAATGGTCTTTTTTTTCGTCTAATGATGATGATCTTTTCTGTTCTCAAGTTCTTATCTGTCTGTCATGATTTCCCAAAAAACACGTGCTATGCTTTTTAACATGTGGTGCTCTATGTCCTTTAAACTCATCAGTACAGCCTGAGATTCTCCCCTTGGTGTTTCCATTATCCAGATCACTTCACGTCTCTCCCTAGATGCCTCAGGCCCCTCACAACTCACACTCATCTCAAAACCCAGCAGCCTAACACCGTGCATGTCACAGTGGGCCTTGGAACTGGTCGAATCTGTGCCGTGAAACTCTGGCTTCACAACCCTCTGATGTCCTTTCTTGTCTTCTGCCTGTCACCCTGGAGAACTTTGAAGAATTTCACACTGTTTCTCTTGCACTTAAAAGGATTTCGCTGTGTTTTTAGAAGGCTTTGTAATCAGCCTTCTTTACAGATGCACTTGACTGAATTTTCATT
The DNA here is from genome assembly GCA_963573935.1 of Arctocebus calabarensis. Classification (NCBI taxonomy): domain Eukaryota; kingdom Metazoa; phylum Chordata; class Mammalia; order Primates; family Lorisidae; genus Arctocebus; species Arctocebus calabarensis. The sequence goes on along the minus strand of CAUYON010041723.1, from coordinate 3,172 downwards.
TATTACTAGGTGACAAAGGTTATGTAGATGTAAATGGGTTTGCGTTATGTATCTCCTGGGGTGTACTTGATGGAGAGGTGTGAGAAATACCCCTTGTCTCCCTTGGGAGGTGGGTCAGGGTGGCCCTTTCCTGGCCTGTGCACACTCATCTTGTCCCCTGCCCCGATGGTGGCAGCTCGACCCTGCCCAGCAGGTGCCCACTCCTTCTGCACTGTCTGCCCACATGGTGCAGATGAGCACCCAAATTCATTCTTTTGTTTTCTTTTTTTGCAGTTTTTTTGGCCGGGGCTGGGTTTGAACCCTCTACCTGAGGCATATGGGGTCGGTGCCCCACCCACTGAGCCACAGGCACCGCCCTTTTTTAAAAAGTATTTTTAGAGATAAGGTCCTGCTGTGTTGCTCAGGATGGTCTCAAACGCCTGCCCCCCCTTAAGCATTCCTCCAGTCCCAACCTCCCAAAGTGCTAGGATTGAGGCGTGAGCCGCCATGTCTGGCCACCACATTCTTACGACTCCACCGTCCTGATTGCACGAGGACTTAGTGGGAGACTGCAGAGAGCGACACTGTGAGGGGGACTTAGTCCAAGTTAAAATCTGGTAATTGAGTATTTATTTCAGAGAAAATGCTAGTAATTAATAAACTTCCTGGACTCAGAATAATTAATAGAAGACCAATTAAGGAAACACAGATGATGTCAGTTCAATACGGAGAAAAACATCTTATCTCACAGGAGACATAGATTAAGGAAAAATGTGCCTGCATAACTAGTTTCAGTTTAATAATTTAGGTTTTTAGGGATTTTAGAAAATCTTGTATAGACCTAGAAGCCATCAGATAAATAATGGTAATAAATTACTGTTACCATTCTCTCCACAAGGCTCGAATTCTATTCCGTGAAAAGGTGCAAAGGGAATAATTATCATTATCAACCCAAATACATGACCGAAGCAAAAATCTTAATCAGTGGAAGTTTATTAAGCAAAGATTTTTTTTTGATGTGTAGATTTTTAATTTATTGTTAATTATTGTTATTAATTATTTTTATTTTTTATTTTTTTGTAGAGACAGCTGCTCACTTTATCGCCCCTTGGTAGAGTGCCGTGGTGTCACACAGCTCACAGCAACTCCAACTCCTGGGCTTAGGTGATTCTTTTGCCTCAGCCGCCTGAGTAGCTGGAACTACAGGCAACACCCGGCTATTTTTCTGGTTTTTTTTTTTTTGCAGTTTGGCCGAGGCCAGGCTTGAACCTGCCACCTTCGATATATGGGGCCGGCGCCCTACTCAATGAGCCATTGGCGCCGCCCTAATTTTTTTTTTTGATAAGTAGATTTTTTTATTGAGTCAAATAGATGATGAATACATATATGCATATGTGGGGTACAATGTGTTGATTTTTTTTTTTTTAATACAATCTAATATGAGGATGGACCTGGGGAAAAAAAAAACAAACTGCAGCCAAGTTGTTTTTCCAAAAGGAAGGTGGGAACCATCAGCATTTTAAAAGCAGCTGGGAGAAGGGGAAAGGCAGGAGGTTGGCGGGGCTCTTGAGGCAGTGGTTACCTTCTTGTGAGACCCTAGAAATTGACATTTACATAAAATAAGGGAGCGAAGGAAGCCTCAGTTATGAAGCTGTCCCTGGGCAGATGGAAGGATGTCTGATTCTCTCTTACCTCCACTTGTTACCTAAAGATAAAGTTGCCATTCATTACCCATGCAGAATCAAACATGATTTAGGCATGGGTTTACTCTGCTTGTCCTTCCTTATGAGAAGTTAGCAAGAAATGTCCTTAATGAACCATCTGTAGGGTCTGAGGCCCTTCACAGGTGCCTGAGGCTCTTACCTGCTCTTTTGAATAAGGAGGGGGAAGAGGTCCTGAGACTTTGGTTTTGTTTTTACATAATTATCATTTATATTCCTTTCACATTTTGAACTGAGGATTTCTTGAATCAATAAAACTCAAAGCAGTTTTACCATCTAGTTAAATGTGAGTAGAATATAACCCAGAACACAGTAGGCGCACGCCCCAGCCTCAACTTCAAGTGAATAAAGCAAACTGATCTGTTTAACCACCTCCCATCAGCATAGCTGATATTTACACTGATAAACGTCTCTTCCATCTCTGCTTAAAGGACAAGAGTTTATTGAAATGTTATTGAAATTGAAGGTTTTATTTTGGCTCCCCGTACTGGAGTCATTTACACTAAAAACTATTTCAAGTTTGCATCAGAGGAAAATTCTAGTTGATGATGGGACCAGATACACAACTTTGGCTTTTCAAGTGAAAATATTGCTGAAAGAATTTAAGTAATGTAAACTAAAAAAAAAAAAAGACCTATGAATGAATTAACCCAGTGTTATGACCATGAATGAAAAATGCTTTTGGAGCCACTGGTACAGGATGACTCAAGGGCCCTAGTGAAGTCCTCTGAGCAGTGGCCACGCCCTCTGCACTTGATGACACTGGGGAAGCATTAGGACCTGAGGATCCAAATGTCCAGATGCCACCTAGAAAGTAAGGAACTCCCTCTGAGTTTGAGCAGAAGCAGCAGAGCTGCATCCGTGCCCCTGGGTGTTTTCGCCTTTGGGGGCCTGGTGAGGAGCTGGGGCTCTTCTTACAAAGCCCCACAGGAAACTCCCCCGCGGCCTTTTCCACGTCCCTGGAAGGGCTGCCATGCTGAACTTAGATGTGTTTAACAGTTTTTTTCAGTTGCTGTTTTTTAAAAATTCAAGGGGTTTATTCTGAGCCAAATGTGTGAATATGTGTGACCATGGCCTGGAGCCACCCCTAAGTAGCCCTGAGCAAGTGGTCACCCCATTGGTGGCGTTATAGTTTGGTTTTATACATACCAGGGACAAGAATTGCAGGTGAGGTCATAATCAATACCTAGAAGGCATGCATTGGTTTGGCCTGAAAAGCAGCAGTTGTTTTATTTTATTATTTTTTTTTATTTTATACTTTTAGAAGCTAAGAACTCTGCCACACATGAACTGAATTTGGAATTAAGAGTCTTCTCTAGTTTACCTACTGTCTTTTGAAATTTATAAACAAGATTCTGTACACAAGAGGTAGCAGAGGAAAATTCCAGTCTGCTTGTTCCAAGCTCAAAAGGTAACTGCACACACCTCAATGTTAGCAGGGAGGGTAGGGGAGACAGGGTTAAGTCTGAGGA
>CAUYON010041722.1:0-59191 GCA_963573935.1 Arctocebus calabarensis | reverse complement strand
ATTGTTTAAGCCCAAGAGTCCCAGGTTGCTGTGATCTGTGATGCCAGGGTGACAGCTTGAGACTGTGTTTCAAAAAAATAAATAAATAAATAAAACTGGGCTGTGATAAACAGCCTAGTACAAATGTCCTTATAATAAAAGGTTTTTGTTCCTTCTGGATAGATGCCCAGCAAAGGGATTGCAGGATTAAATGGGAGGTCTAGCTTGAGTTCTTTGAGCTTTCTCCATACTTCCTTCCCAAAAGGTTGTATTAGTTTGCAGTCCCACCAGCAGTGTAAAAGTGTTCCTTTCTCCCCACATCCGCGCCAGCATCTGCAATCTTGAGATATTGTGATATAGGCTATTCTCACTGGAGTTAGATGGTATCTCAGGGTGGTTTTAATTTGCATTTCTCTAATGATTAAGGATGATGAGCATTTTTTCAAGTGTTTACTGGCCATTTGTCTATCGTCTTTAGAGAAGATTCTATTCATCTCTCTTCCCCCAAATCCTATGTATTCAACTTTGATTTGAGGACAATTAATGACAATCAATGACATAGTGGAGCATGGGGGAAGGAGAGAGCAGACAGAGAAGGAGAGAGGGGGCGAGGGTAAGAAACAAAAAAAAAAAAAGAAAATAGTGACTAACTTTCATATAAATTGGATTCAATTTTGACCAAAGTACATTACTTAAGCATTAATTTTTTAATTCAACTTGTCAATATGTTGTTTAGGATATAAGTGAAACATGTTTGTAATTTCCCTTTACAACAATATATTTCCTCCAATTTCAATATCAGGTGTATCCAGATCAAGTAGATTGATATTAAAATATTTCTTCTTTTTTTATGGTTTATAAGATTTCTGGAATTGCTTGTCTTGTAAAATCATTGTGGTCTATGAGTTTATGATAGTTTGAACTTTGCTATTTAATTTAATTCATTGCTTAATTACTGTTTTCCCATGAATGGTTATACTGTGGTTAATATATTAGCATAGCAGTATTCTCAGATAGTTTTTTGTTTGTTGGGAGTTTGGGCTTTGGGGGGGGGCAGAGTTAATAGTTCTCATGAAATATCTTATTTTATAACAGTGAAATGGCTTTCTCTTTTGTGATTTTTTTTGGAGGTGAAATTTAAGTTTTTGTGTGAGTAGTAGTATTATACCTATTTTGAGTGTCTTGTTTGTACTGTATCACATTATACCTTTGTTTAATTCTTAAACTGTTCATTGTTAAAAAAAAAAAAAAGTACCAAGACAGAAGTAACATGTTTCAAATCATTCACCAGAACTCTTTTAACATTCCTGGAACATTCTAGAAGGTTTTGCCACATGGCAAAAAGTGGCCCCCTCCCTAATAGCCTTTATTTCCAAAGTTCAGGCAGAGAAAAGCCTTTCTCCAGGAATGTGGTAATCAGGTTCCCTTAGTTATAAAGGTATGTATAGTAATATGAGATTTAGTTTCTCTTCTTAAGGAAATCAATGATGTAATTTTTAAAATCTATTTATTACTATAAAATACCCATCATAACAGTTTAATTTCTAACAGTGCAAATGGCTCATAACCATGTGGTAGCATCACTGCTTCAATAGTATCATAAATAGGAAGTTATAGGTAGAAATAGTGTATTAGAGTTTTTCATTGTTGGCACCAAAAAGAATTCTGTGATTTTTGGCATCTGGGAAGATTTGAGAATCTAAAACCGACACAAATGAACATTTCTTTTCAGGCAAGCTCCCCACGGACACTTGCATAATATGTGTCAGTATGCATAATAAACACGATGACATTAGATAGTGCTATTCAAACACTTTCTTGGCAGTCGCAGCAAGGAACGAGGGCATTGCCCTTTGGTCACAGGGACCAGAGCATCTTATCTAGTCATCCGTCCAGATGAGAGAGTGACACACTGAGCCACTGGGGGCACTAATGGAATGACTTTACAGTATACATGTGTGAAAAAGACAAAAACCAAAAGACAATTTCACTGGTCCCAAACACAGCCCTTAGAAAAATAAAAAATAGACAATTTCATTTTCTCCTTAAACATTAAAAAGAAATCAAAAACCTAGAACACCGCTTTTCATTTTTCAAGTTAATATTAAAGCATTCTGATGGATTAAAGCAATCCTCCTCTAACTGTCCTATGAAAGTGGTGATCTAAAATCAATAGGTACAACGCATTATAACATTATAGATTTTAATGATTTATTAAAATATTTTGATAAATATAAACGAATAATTTGGTAATTCAGAAGAACAGGTGCACCTTAGGTTATACTCTATCCTGTGATAAACAGGCAATGAGGAGAGGGCAATTGACTGTGCACATCTTAACATCGACGATCACGACAGACTGCTGACCCTTCATGCCTTTGCCTCCAAACTGTGATGCACGCTCATCATCGGGATACACGTATAAATGTCATTGCGTTGTAAATCTATTCAGCAAATTATATCTGTATTTAGCATATTGAAAATGTGGCTACCTACTTTTGCAGTATAAACCTTATCTGTGCTATTTCCCTAAACCAAGTCTAATATACGGTAGCAGGAGCCATCTATGAAACAAATGCACTTAGTTCACCCACATTCTTACTTCTGATGTCATAGATGCGGGAGTTGATGGTTTTCAAATTTTCTTCTTATTGCTGGTTTTAAAATCAGGAATCCACTAGCACTTTCAAAAGAAAACAAAATACCTGGGAATACACTTAGCCAAGGAGGTGAAAGATCTTTACAAAGAGAAATGAAACACTGAGGACAGAAATCACAGATGTCACAAACAAACAGAAAAACACACTGTGCTCACAGGTCAGTAGAGTCAACATTGTTAAAGTGACCACATTGCCCAAAATGAGTTACAGATTCAATGCAATCCCCATCAAAATACCACTGTCAGATTTCACAGATCTGGAAAAAATAATTTTATGTTTTGTTTAAAACCACAAAGGACCTCAAATAGCTAAAGCAAATTGAAGCAAAAAGAAAAAACCGGGAGGTACCACGTTACCAAATTTTGAACTATACTACAAGGGTATCATATCTAAAACAGTATGGTATTGGTGCAAAAATAGAGACAGACAGAAGAGAACAGAGAACCTAGATATGGGACCATCCACATAGGGCCAAATGATCTTGATAAAATAAGATCATTCAACAAGTCCTATTCAATAAATGATCCAGGGAGAATTGGACAGCCACAAGCAGAAGAATGAAACAGGACCTGTATCTCTCACCACTCACAACAATTAAGAAAAATAAAAGACTTAAATGTAAGCATAACAATGCTGGAGGAAATATTGGAAAAACTCTTCTAGATATCAGCCTAGGCAAAGAAAATTATAAAAATGAATCCAATGGCAATTGCAGCAACAACAAATATAAATAAATGAAACTTAACTAAATTAAAAAGCTTCTGCACAGCAAAGAAACTAATTAAAAGAGCAAACAGACAACATACAGAATGGGAGACTATATTCACAATTGCTGGTAAAGGGCTAATAACAAGAATCAGGGAGAAAAAAAAAAAAAAACAGTGGGCCAAAATACAAATAGAAGCTTTTAAATAGAAGATACACAAAGGGTTAATAAACATATGGAAAAATACTGAATGTCATCAATCATCAGGGAAATGGAAATTAAAACAACCATGAGCTATTTCACCTTACCCTTCTTACAAGGCCTACTATTTAAAAGTCCAAAAACAATAGATGCTGGCATGGAGCAGAGAGAAAGGAACCATTGTTTCCTGTTGGTGGGACTGAAAATTAATATAACCTTTTTGGAAAACAGGATGGAGATTCCCCAAAGAATTAAAAGCAGACCTACCATTTGATCCAGCAATCACACTACTGAGTATTTACCCAAAGGAAAAGGAGTCATTTCATCAAAAAGACACCTGCATGTGAATGTTCATTGCAGTACAATTAACAATTGCACAGATGTGGAATCAACCCAGGTGTCCATAAATTCATGAGTGTATTAACAAAATTTGTATATGCATGCTACGGCATACCAACCAGCCATGAAGCAGGATGAATTAAGGACTTTTGCAACAATTTAGATGGAAATGGAGAAACATTATCCTAAGTGAAGTATCAAAGAATGGAAAAACAACCACCACATGTACTCGCTATTAAATTGGAACTGATCGATAAGCACACATGTGCACAGAGGGAAGTAAAATGGAAATCAAGTGGGAGCAGACATACCTAAGGGCACAATGAACACTGTGGGTGGTGGGCACACTTAACTCTCACTCAAGAAGAGCAAAATCAATCCACGTAACCAAAAACATTTGTACCCCTGTAATATCTTGAAATAATAATAATAATCAAAATAACCTTGCTTGTCTTCAAGCAGCCAAGATTGCCCTGCCATATACCTGCTTTGAAAGTAAAATAGGCTGAAGGCCCCAAAGGAATCCAGAGTAAATGGCTAATTATAGAGTTTGCTGCATTCAGCCTTATTACCATATTATTTTGATATAAAACACAAAACCCAGGATGATTATTTCCCTAAAAAGGAAAGGCTATGCACACATACAGAGCTTGAGCTCATGATAAACAATAAATGTTGCAGAGAAGAAGTCTGTTACATAGCTCAACAATTATTTGAGAAATATCATTTTGATTATCATTCATTTATTCATTCAGAAAATAGCTATTAAATGCCTATTTTGTTCCGAGCATTTTTCTGAAGGGCAGTGAGATCGATGGGGCCCCACCCCACACAGCATACAGGTCAGCTTTATTTTAGAAACACTTAATATCTGATGTCTGCTTCTGCTTCTTCTAGAAACTCAATTTTCTATCTCAAACAAATCAGCGTATGTATTCCTACACTGACTTGCATTTAGTAAATATGTAATCACCGCCTGACAGTCTGAATTAGTGTTTTCCTTTTTAATTGATAGGTGTCTAGTATTAAGGCTCATCCTGCATCTTCAATGTTACTGGTTACTTTACTAGCACACAGAGGGTGCAAATTAGAACACAGAAATGTACTCTTACATGTTTTGTGAGAATTGGTACCAGTTCTCCTTTTACCTTTGAAGTCTCTGTTGCTGGAATGTGGTTAATGGGGAGAGTCTGGGAAAAAAGCAGTATTCCACCAAACAGGAATACTGAAGCAGTACTGAAGCAGGAGTCTTAGCACAGTTCTGCCTTCAAAGCCCCAGACTTCTCCCCAGCGTGCAACCCCCAGCCCTGATTTCTGTTTGCAGTCCAAATTCAGCTGCCACCTGCCTTGGTGTCCTTTGGTGCTACAAATCCTATTTATTCTTTTCTCCCCTGGAAAGCCTGTGGCTCACCTTCTCCAGATGATTACAATGATCTAATATTGCCTGGACCCATTCAACTCTCATGTCCCAACATCATAAAAAGTGATCGTGTTAAAACAGTGCTGTGGTGCTATTCTAGTAAGTGGGAAACTACACAAAGCATGTATAATCCCAAGTATATCAATGGGGGGATGAGAGGGGATTTTCATGAGCACCTCTGTTGGTGTTTGGTTATAGAGACTGGAGACCTACCTACACATCTGTCCCTGCAGGGACTGGGAAATGTGTAATGCAAAACACAGGAGCCACGGTCTTAGGAGTCTTAGGTCTCCAGTGGTGAAGGATTGGATACCTGCCTCCTCTTGGGACCCTGGACAGAGTGACGAAAGGCAGGACAAACCTCAGGTGCCCTACAAATCCCTCAGCCAATCATCTTCTTGTCTAAATAGTCTTTTCTCCCTCTGGAAAGTTTTATTTTGTGTGGCCTTATGTTGCCAGTTGTTTTGGGGCATCTTCCATACAATTTTTTGAACTGTAATAAAAAGGCCAAGAACAGACATTAAACAATAACACGAAGATGACATATATTCACTCTCTTAAAAATATTTAATGATTTATCAGATGAGATTGGGTGCATTCATGGTTGTATGGGCATAGACATTAACTTATTTATCTGTGCTTTAAGAATGTTGGGAATAATTAAAGGTTTGGTATGTGCAGAAAGGAATCTGAGTTCTAGTTAGAGTATCAGGTTTCTTGGGGAAATTACTCAACTTGTCTTAAGTTACTCAAGTTACTCAGAAAGTTCTATTTTGGGTGGTGCCTGTGGCTCAAGGAGTAGGGCGCTGGCCCCATATACCGAGAGTGGTGGGTGCAAACCCAACCCCAACAACAACAACAATGAAAAGTTCTTCTATTTATAAAGTGGGGATGACTCCTGTACAATCTAGTTCAAGAACTGGTAATCACAATACAAAGAGATGAAGATACAAGTTCTTTGAAGCCAAAGGTTCAGTCAAATACATATTCACACTCCCCACAGTACACCAGCGCAGTGGCACCCACACAGCACACATACCTATGGGGAGAATACACAAAAGTGACTTAAATTATACAGGGACATGAAGATGTGGCCACAGCGTCAGTGCATTCCAGGGGCTGAGCATCTGACACTGAAGCAAACAGACCAGCGCCAGACCATGAAGAGTTACAGGGAGGTAACACCCGCCCACAGTAAATAAACAAGATAGTTTTCCACGGTGATAATCCCTAGAAAGGAAGTAAAATAGGCAGTTGAGATAGAGCCTTCGCAGGAACAGACTGACCCTGCAGACCACATTATGGTTTAGATTTTTTTCCAAGTACCTTAGGAAGTCATTTTTAAGAGATCAGTTGTATCATTCTAAACTTCATGGGAACCTATCTGGAACATCAGAAGTTATAAAGAAATAGTTTTTTTGGATCTGAAAAAGCATGATTCACAGAAATCATGGAAAGGACCAGTGAGGAGGCGACTATAATGATGCAGCAACAACGGTGGCTGGTGTCTGGGGTAGTGGCGGAGGGAGTGAGGAAAAGGTGCTGAAATGCAGCGAAGGGGACATGGAGGTTCAGAGAGCGAGAGTCCTGAAGATGCCCTGTGCTCTGGATCTGGGCCTGTGTTTGTTCACTCTCACTGAGGTGCTCGAAGTCAGACTTGGGGTTACCTGCCAGTTGCCCTATCCTGGATTATCCAGGCTCCCCCATTCTAATCACACGAGCAGGTAACAGGTGAGAATTACCCAGCTCTAGGGAGGGGAGGGACAAGGCAGAAGAGCGGGTGGGGGAGCTTCAGTGTCAGAGAGGAAGAAGGGGCCAGCAGCCAGGGCATACAGGGAGACTGCAGAGGCTGAGAAAGACCCTCAGACCCAGCGGGGAAGGAAGCCAAGACCCCACCATGGGACGGCGTGGAGTTGAACCTGGCCATGACCAGAATGAACCTAGAAGCAGACCCTTCCTTAGAGCCTTCAGAGAGGAAGGCAGGGCTGCTGACATGATTTCAGCCCAGGGGGGCTCACGGCGGACTTTGGAGACAGTGAGATAGAGAAGCGTGTATTGTTTGAAGCCGCTGATTTGCAGTCATTTGCTATAGCAGCAGCAGTACAAAACTAATCCAGGGACTGAAGGAAAGATGTGCACTCTGAAGACTCCGCTCTCCGGCTGGAGGGTAAGGGAAGGCAGGGTTCCTCCACTGAGATGGGAAGGACGGAGGGAAGCACATTTCAGGAAGCGAATAGAAAAGAAAAGTTTTGCTCTGAACACATTAAGCTATCTATCATTCATCTAGGTGGAGGTGACAGGAAGGCAACTAGAAAAATACAGGTTGGGAGCTCAATGTAAAGGTCAGGGCCAGAGGCACAAATCGGCTTCATAAATGTGTCATAAACACACATAGTATAACTGGTGTATTTAAAAACAGGGCTATTCATATGCTCCTAGGGCTGGAGACAGATCAAATGTCTTCAGGATTTGTTTATTAACAGTGTCCAAGGGAAACTGGGAGAGTTAAGAAGGAGAGGAGATATTTAATGTTATGGCTTCTATTCTATCCTTGCAAAAAATATGTTAGCAGCCCAATCTCCAGAACAGGTGAGTGTGATGATATTTAAAGACAGGATCTTTAGAGGTGCTGTCAAATTAAAGTCAGGTCGGGGTGTGCCCTAATCTGATATGGCCAGTGTCCTTGTACAAAGGAGACATTTAGAGACATTCACTCAGGGAAAACATCATGTGAATAAATGTGAAAAATTACCAGCAACCTGTGAGAACCGAAAGGACCATGGGACAGATTCTGTGCCACAGCTCCCAGAAGGAACGACTCTGCCAGCATCGTCATCTCAGAGTTCTGGCCTCCAGAAGTGTGACACGATCCATTTCTGTTGTTCAAACCTCTGAGTTTGTGGTGTTTTCTTGTAGCAATCCCAGTAAACTAATTCACACACATAATATAACAGAACCTTGATAGCTGACCATCTCCTTAAATTGACCTAATTTTCATAAACTGGATGTGCACCACAGGTACAAATCACTTTAGCAGGCCTAGTTCCTTCTTATGTTGACCAGTTTGTTATAGTTCCTTGGTGGTCAACGTACAGAGCTTCTACTGTCCTATGATTTACCACTCAGACAGATGCAGATATATTTTGAAAAGTATTGGCTCCATATCTAGCATATACAATACTTTAAAATAAATAAAATACATGAAATTATGATAAGGAAAAATAATCTACTAAAATAATTACAACAGGCCAGGGGCCATGGCTCATGCCTAGAATCATGCAGTCTGGGAGGCCAAGGTGGGTTGATAGCTTGAGCTTAGGAGTTTGAGACTAACTTGAGCAACAGCGAGACCACATTTCTACCATAAAAAAAAAAAAATCAGCCAGGTGTTGTGGCAGGTACCTGTAGTCCCAGCTACTCAGAAGCTGAGGTCAGAGGATCACTTAAACCCAAGAATTTGGGGTTGCTAGGAGCTATGATGCCATAGCACTCAACCCGGGCAACAGAGTGAGACTCTGTCTTAAGAAAAATAAATAATAATCACAACAGTAATCATATGGTTTTATTCAGTTTTTAAAAAATAGTAAACACACTTTTATTGAGAATAAATTCACTTATAAGTTAAAATTTTTTTTAGTAGATGATCTTAAAATCTATTGCAACTCAATTGATACAAATTACTGCTATTTGAATATCAATCCTCCATGAACAATTACGAAAAGGCACTCAACAGCCTTAGTTATGAACCTACTTCTTCATGATACTTATTTGTGTTTATTCAAATATTGTTTTATTTAACTTAGACATGTTAAATAAGTCAAACTGTCAAGTTTTCAAATAAAAGAAACTCAAAACTTATGCAGAAAGTCTGTGAACACAGCAGGTATTCAAACCCCCTCCAACTTTAGAAGAAGGACACCTGCTGTAAGCAGAAATTGAAACATAATAAGGCCCCATGCAAGGAATGTGCTTAAGGTTGACACTGTGCATTATACGAAATTCTTAAGTTCATTATTAACCACAAGTAAAAAGAACCTGAGGGGAGGACAGTCTTCCCCCCAAGTCACATACAATACATGACCTCAGAGTTTTATCAATAATTTGCAACCAATCTAGAAACAGATGCTACCCATTTAGTATTTGATGCTAAATGCAATGTGAATCTGCCAGAGCAAAGGAAGCTCTGAAGAGACCTCTAAATTCTGAAACACTATGATTCATAGAAACCAAAAAAACACATACTTGAAAGTCAAAAATAAATGAAGTGTTTTTTTCAGCCAGGCCCAAGACTCTAAACATTAGGTATACACTGCTGATTCCCTAGGCTTTCATCTCCAACTCTGCTCTCTCCACTGAGCTCTGGACTCGTCCAGGTAACTGTCTGCTTCCCACTTCCACTGGTACTCACTTATCAGACTTCTCTATTTCACTCACCCAGAGCATAATAGGTTATTTCACCCCTTACTCCCATCCCATCACACTCAGCCTTTCCTCTCTTCCAGGCATCCTCTTCTCTGCAAACGGGACCACCAGCAACCCAGCTGTAGGGGAAAAAGAAACCCAGAAGAGATTCTAGGCCAGTCTTCCTTACATCACACAGAAAATACAGCAGCAATTTCTGCTGATTCTGCTGACCTGCAAAGTGTATCCTGAACCTCCACTTAACTCCCTCTCTGCTGATGCCAACCAGCCCATCACCGCCAGTCTAAATTTCTGCAACAGCTGAGAGGGTTGGTGGCTCTGCTCCCCTTCTTGCATCCTCCACACCTACCCACCACCTCCAGAGTCTTTATTTTCCACAGTGCATTTCACTCCGTTGGTTGAAATGTTCAGATGGCGTCCTATTCAAATCATCATCATTGTTGTCATCCTGCCCAGAGGCTGGATGTGATAGGCCTCTGCCTACTTCCCTGATTTCATTTGCTTCTACCGTTCCCCCTTTTTACTGAGCCCTGAGCATTTGGCATTTTTTTTTCCTCCCTCAGACCCATAAGGCAACTTCTTCAGGCTGGAGGACACACATCCTGCTCCTCTAAGTGTGGGCATGGATGTCGCTTCGCCCAGCTAGTGCTGCCCGCTGTCCCCAACTCACTCTCAATTTCATTGCCCCAGGTATTTCTTTCTCTTTGAACCACTCATCCCTATCTGAAACTGTATATATTGCTTTTGTTTTTGATCTGTGGTTGATTTTGCTCACATATTTATCATTTGTTTTCCCAAGTAAGTCAATGTGGTTTAGAAATATACCTCCCGACTTACTTTCTGCAAAAGCTGATGGTGCTTTTTTTTCGTTTCTTGATGAATTATGAGTAATTTATCTAAGGTGGCAGTTATTTTTTTGCTACTGAACATCAACAATGTATGCTCTTTTTTTAAAAAAAAATATATGCTCTTTAAGAGTATGAATTTTTTTTCCAAATCAGTGACTCTCAATGGACCCTCTGTCACTGTAAAATCCGTCTGGACTGAAGAAGAATTATTAATCACTCCCTGACACCCTAAAGGGAGAATGACATTTCTTGAACTTTTTGGAGAACAGTATTTTATGATAGCAAAAATCTCAATACTTATTTTTTTGGTCAGTCCCCAGGATAGAATAATAAGAAGATCCAACACTGACCAGTGAAACAATAGAAGGAAAGCTTTGCCCGAGGGTCTGAGTGCTCTCCAAGTCCTGGGAGAATGTGTCTAGACAAAGCCTGCCTGAGCTCAGGTGGGTTTGAAGCCACCTGCCCAGAGGGGCTTGGACCTGAAAGCCTTTCCCACCCTCACCTCCAGCACTGGGAACCTGACCTCATGACCAAATAAGTGATGATAAACTTCCACTTGGCCAGACTCTATTAACCTTTTATCATTATAGCTTCTTCTGAACAAAATCACATTGAGAATCTTTTAACCTACACAATGACCTCCTTTAAACATGAGGAGAAATTTAGACCTGATTTATTTGACAGCAATTTGGTTTGAGTCCTAGTATTTGTTATGTTGATTTATGATAACAATATAAGTGCCAATGACAAAGAGTTTTATGACTTGTTCTGGGCACAAAGACACCAAGTTCCTCTTTTCCTCCCCATGCACACGCTGACTTCCCTCTACGTGCACAGACTAAAGTCATTTGGCCATTCCACGGGCATAGAGCCTCGCAACGCCCGGCCGTCTCAAGAACAGAACGACCTTCACAAGTGGATCCTCAGCAAACCCCAGCCCTGCGTAGGCTGGGAAGGGGAACATTTGGTTTGCACCAGGATGGAATTGACCTTCAAAAGGTTTGTGTTCCCTTGTATGCTGTAGTGGGAAAGAGTAAATTCTTCAAACTCTTCCACTGAAAAGAAGTTGAAGATTTATCTTTTACAACAGCTGATTTTCAAATAACTCCAAAAGGCATGAAAGGCATGGACAGTTCAATAGCACCTCCATCTCATAGGGGAGAAATTGAGGCCTTGAGAAGTGATGTGACAGGCCCAGATTTATTAACCACTAAGTTGTAATGCCAGAAAGCTTCATGGATTTTTACTCTCACCCAGGGGCACCCACCTTCCTTAGCCACTCTCTACCCATGAAAGCAAACCCTTTGGGTTCTGGCTGATTGTCTATGACTTTTAAGGAAGGCAGCATTATTATGAATGTTGTCTAAAGCAACTGCAGCAAAAATATGTTTATTGTTGATCCAAAAATACCATCTGCAGAGCTAGATTTCTCTCAAAGAACTATGATCAATTCATGTTTCTGATAGGTCTGGCTGCAGGGCTGCCTTGTTGAATTTTAGCTGCATTATTTGTTTAGGGAGAAAATAATGTTGTGAGCTATCAAGGGGAACTGTGATAGCTGAAATGAGAAGACACTTTATTTAAGGCATAAGGATAGACTATAATTGGGCTTCAAGAGTTAGGATATGAATTGAGGGTCCAAATTATTGGGGAAATTCTAATAGCAAAATCTATCCACTTATAGCCTTCCAAGTTTCATTTTAAAAGAGAGTCAGAACTATTATTGTTAGTCTTCACTTCAATCACGGAGTCTTTGTATTTTAACGTTATACAATGTTTATTAGGATGCAATGCTAAAGTTTTTCCTGAACCCACAAAGGATAAAGTACATGGACACATTGTCCAGGTATTCCCTTCCTGTTCCCTGCCCAGCATACAAGCTCTGAGATTCCATCCCTATCTCTGTAATAGCATCTCACACCATTCCATTAACTGGAATCCCTTCCAGCCACAGTGCTGGTCTGGCAAACCGTCCTTCATCTCTAGCTCAACAGTCAACAGCCATGTGGAGATGCACTTTGTCCTCACAGGAGACGCATCACATGTGCTCTTATGTCCAAGGCAGATGGTCTCCAGGGGTGTCACAACCTTTATTTTCTGCCTCACATTGGAAGAATAAATAGTTGTTTTGGGCCACACAGTCAATACACAAACATCAATGAAACCTGATAAGCAAAAGAAGAGGTCAGTGTGTACTTTTCACAGAATCCAACACTATGGATAAGCAAAACAATCCTCAAATAATCTGTGTACGATCGGCAGGCCACAGGTTGGACACCCCTAGTTCCAGCTCTCCTACAATGTATTATAAACATTTGTTTCTTTAACCATCAGCCCCCTCCAGACTCTGAGCACTTTGGTGGCAAGTATTGTATCTTATTTCTAGTTGTGTTTCCAATACAAAAAAGTGATTAAGGGATTTCATATTAAAAGCAAAACATATCATTGATTTCATTTCTATTTACACAAATCCCAGTATCAGGTGTTCAGTAAACCTAGATTGGAAAGGGAAATCACAAAAGATAGAGAATACAGCAAGAACATGCCTGATAGGAAACTCCAAATAAAAGGAAGTGGACATGGACACTCCATTCTATTACTTGAGCAGTGTTGATTTTGGAGATTAAGAGACTTGATTTTACAAAAGGGACATTTCAAAGTGAAAAGTTTTATTTCATTATACTTCCTTTTCTTCAATAAATTATTACTCAGGCTTTATGACTTGGAAATTTTGTAATTGTAGAAACTCAAAATTTTCAGAAATAAATAGTTCACAATGTCTAAAGAATAATATTAAACACTTTGGTATCCCTGCAATTACTAATGCCCTAAATAAGCAGATTCATACCAAGATATACTGAATCTTAGCTATGCAACTTCTTACTTCCTCCAGGTAAATTTGCTGAATAAACTTTGGGCTAAAGGGAAATGACTCACTGAAAATATGGCTACAAACACTGAAATAAAAGGTTACATGACTTACTAAAACTAAGGTGCTTATTATTCCTAAAAGCAAAGATTTAAAACTTTCATCATTTTTTTGAGTCAATTAACAATAGCTTAAATGAAACTTAAATCAAGTCCCATGCTTAACAGTCTCAGAATTTCTTTCCTCAGTGGTGGCTTCTATTTCTTGAAAGCATATTCTTTTGCTCTGGGTGAAACAACGTCATGAATGGATCCGTGGGCAATACCAATCAGCATTTTTATGACATTTTCTAACAAGTTTTGCCCAAAGTCAAGATTTCTTAATCAACATCCATTTTGCCTTGGGGTTGATTTTATTTTAATGTCAAGATGGCATTCCAATAGTAATTATCTTGTTTCAAGTAGTTTGTATAAGTAATAAAATGATTGCTTAACTCACTTCTTTTCCACAATTTTGTAGACATACATGTATGTGTATATGTGTATACCACTCGCTGAAATTAAAATAATCTTTCTGAAGTTCTTCTTATTAAAACCACTTATGACATTTATGAGATATTTAAGCACATCCTGATGCTTCCATGAAAATGATAGGAAAGAGAAATGTTCCAAGAACAATTGCTCTTGTGGTATTCAGAACTCAATAAATAAATCCCTACAAGGACATAAGTAGCCAAATCAGAAGCCCAATCTGGCATTCAAAGACATGAATCAACATATTTTCTATATATTAACTTGTGCTTTCCATTTCAGGCACTATATTGTTTCAAGGTTGAATTCAATGGTGGTGTTGACCATAGTTTCTTGGGTGGTCAACTTACAGAAGTTCTACTCTATGTTCACTTCAGTCTACCAAGTTTAAGAAGCCCAGTGTTGCAGAATATATGAATTACAGAATCACTTCTACTGGTGTTAGAAACATAACTTACACAACTGTTTTGAAAAATACACTTGGCATTCATGAAATTATTAAGATCAACTTTAGCTCTGAGGTTTACTCTTGTATGATGAAGAGAAACTCTTGAAATGTAAACCCAAAGACATGTACAAGGCTGTTCCTGGCTGTAATGTTTATAATAGCAAAAGTTAAGACGCAACCAGAACATTCACCGAGGCGAGGATGGATGAACCATGGGCACAGTCCCATGACAGAATCCTCTAGAGCAGTGATGGAATACAGCTGGCCTCTGAGCAACACATGGAAAGTCTACGTAGGAAGGGGGAACCAACTGTGGCCTCAATATTAGTATGACCCTGCAACATTTTGTGACCCCTTTATTCCTAAGTGTCCTCATCTCTAGATAGTTCTTATCTGATAGGTTCACTATGAAAAGATACATATAGCATATACATATAAATGAAGATACATATAGCAATTAGAATGGGCCACAAATGCTAAATATGCATTTGTTGTTCACTATTTAAGCATCATCTTAAACCAGAATACAGTAAGATTTGAGCAAATAATCAAATATATTTAATGTTCATGATCATGAAGCACATGTAGAAGATACTATTCACTCTCTCCCCTTCTCCCCTCCACACACTTCTACCCCCCACCTCTCTATTATTTAAAGGTAGGATCTTGCCCAGCCTCCCCAGTAACTAGGACTACAGGCCCGCACCCATGCACCCAGGGGGAGATTATTTCTATATCTCATACTATAACTATTTTGTGGCCAAGGGTTTCCTATTTTCATGTTCAGCAGCCTGCCTGAGACACTTATTTTCACAGGTGCAGTATATGAGACACTGTCCATCTTTCTTGATGCAGGACACATAACCCAGTCTTGTGACAAAATTCCCTAATTTCTCCCTCTTTCACTGTTTCTTTTTGACAATATTTTTTGTCCTCTTGTGTTTCCCTCAAAATGCAGATATTCTCCTAGGTTTTCCCTACAAGGATTGACTGTTCTTTTGATATTTCTTTTCATTAGTCTCCTTTTAATGCATTATCCTACATACTTACTTGTATCAGACTTATGACCATTTCTTCATTTCTAGAAAATTCCAGAAATAAATTTCCAACTCCATTACTCCCATTGGTGACTAACTGGTTACTAAAAATCATGGGCATAACAAGGTCTCTTTCCCTGACATAAAGACTCTTATTTCTGATTTCTCTTTCTTGATTTATGATATTACATTTTTCCTGTCATCCAAGCTCAAAACCACAATGCTTTGAGTCTTCTTGCTCATCTGCCTTCTATATTTATTTCCAAGATCAAGAGCATAAGCTAAAAAGGATCCTTCAACATGTAAAATTTACTATGTGCAGAATATAAATGTCTTAACACAATAACTAAGAAAACGCTGTGAAGGCTATGTTAACCAGTTTGATGAAAACATATGATTTAATTAAAAAAAAAAAAAGGACCCTTCACTTACCTGTGGTTGCAACATCTTCATTATGTCTCACCCTCAGGTCTTCCTCACTGGCCAGATCCCTGGGATCCCATTTTATTCTAAGTCATCTAACACCAAGTAGGCACCTGGTCTCATAGTCCTAAACCTGATGCAGGTTTTGCCTTCTGCGTCACCATTTCTCAGCTCATACATTGTTCATTCATCATTTGTTAAGCATCTCTACTGTAATAGGTACATGGGTAAGATTATTTTTTCAGGTGATCACTTAACAAACACATACTGAACAGCTATTATGCTAGGTTCTTTGTTAGGTCAGGACCACATTTATCTGAAAATGAATTAAGAAAAAGAAAAGGCCCTTGACCTTAGTTCCTCTGTAATTTAGATATACTGAGGAATATGAGCCATTTCCAAAAATATCTTCTAGGGAAACAGTATTTCCAGAAGTGTTATGAGGAAATAAATACGTGCACACACCAGGTCAATGTTAAACATGGCTCTTTATCACCAGATTCTCAGAGCCACTGTAAAATTCCCAAAGAAGGAAGGGAGATATAGAGCCACCACCTTATTCTACCAATGTTTTTTGCCTCTTTTAGGCAGATTGGTAAAGTAGGTACATCTGATTGCCCCCATTTTTCAGATGGAAAAACTGATGTTAAGAGAAATGATGTTTTCACAGTAACAGACTGGGAAATAATGGCTAATATCTAACCTTTAAAGTCTGATCAAAGTTCTTTGTGTGGCACATACTATTTACCACATTGACAACATGCCTTACCTTTAACATTCTCTGCCTCTCTCTTCCTAAACCCTATTAGTTTTTTTCATTTAAAAAAAAATTCCATTTATAGCTGATCATTCTAGTTCCTTGAGTTGTGATGTTCATTTCATATCATTTGAAAAATCTTATCTTAAAACAAACTCTCTACCACTTACAGCCAGTCCCTGAGTTACCAACAAGAAAGGTTATCTCCATTTGCGATTAAGTTGAATTTGTATGTAAACTGCAACAGGTACATTTACCTATTACTCGTATCATAGCCTCTGTTTGCAAGTGGGAGCTGTATGTAAAGTCAGACATTTGTAACTTGGGGAGTGTCAGCATAGGGGCATATCCTTCCACAGAACACTTGGAGCTAGACATGTTTGGGAATTCTGAATTTTTAATACAAAGGTCCTGTCCTTACACTGTGGCGTCCAGGGAAGTCCGCAGAATCAACACATTAAAGTTTTGGCAAATCACCTGTGATGACTCACTCAGTGAGACTGATAACACTATAAATAGCTGTATGACAATTCAGGTCACGTTTAGATCCAAAAAGCTTTAGGCCAAGTTGTCACTGTAACACCTTGCTGACAAGATATTGCTAATTGTTTCCAGAAAAAGTCTTCAGAACATTCACTACATGCACATAAACACACACTCACATGCACACACACATATACCTTACAGATATGGAGTCAAATGATTATGTTAAATGTACTTTGATAAAATACTACTTCCGCGTCTCACCTTTTCCATGTTTCTGACTATTCCTAGGAAAAAAATTATCATTCAGTGGTACAATTCTCCAAAACAAATTTTTTTTTCATTGCCAAATAACTACTGCCTATTCCAGGTAAAGCAAACAATGATTGTCACCCAAGTCACCCTTCAGAAATTAGATGTGCGTTGTCTTGCAAGCTCATTTTATCAGTAAATTATTTTCTCTCTCAGATCTTAACCTTTTAGCTAAAAATATATAAATTCTAGGAAACACATAGATTAACTGGAAGCTAGATTAGGTCTCTTTTCACTTTTTAAAATAAATTTATGTAACTTCAGAACCTGTGTGAAATCAAGTATTTTAAAAATTTAATAGACAATCATTTTTAAAAACTGTCATCTTCTTTCTGGGGTTTTCCGGTATATGACTTTTATTTATATGTACTCCAAACCTAAGTGTTTTAAAAAATCAAAACAATTCAAAACTAATCTCAATATATTTCCCTGCCTTTGCCTGGCACCACGTGTAATCCAAAAGTAGAGTTAATATGCGGTCCTGGCTTGGTATTCATTATTTAGTCTTTTTAAACCCTATGTGCAAGCGTCTCTGTTGACTGGAAGCAACCTACACTCTCCACATGGTTGTAATGAATATATTTTAAATTTCTGAGTTTGTTTCCATGATGGCAGAGAAAATAGATTAGTTAAACATTCCAAACAGAAGGTGAAGGCATGTTGGCTCAGTTGAGTATATAAAGATGACATTATCCCAAATATCTGTTTCTTAAGGCTGGACAATGAGAGGGAAATCTCTGATCCCTGTACTTAGCTCAGCGGGAGTTCTAACCCTTCTCTATTAACTACTGGTGCCATCTATTGGTACCAAAGGAATGGCACCCAAATTGGTTGGTATTTTGGATATTTCACAGAAGGAATATCATGTGATTCACCTTAAAATAGGTGAAATGGGAAGCTCTCATCGTACCCTGCTCCTCAGCGGCTTCACATCTCTCTGTTATTTCACGTCACAAGACGGGTTTCTTGCTGGTGTACGTTCCTTGGGGACACAGCTTATTTTAATTTATTGTCATTTGCATTTCAGGCCAAATATTAGCTTCTAGGTTTCTTTACAAATATGTTCTCAAGGAATGTTTAAAATAATGTATCAAATGCATTTTAAATATCAATAAAAATATTTTAACTAATGATAATTTTGCATTTCTTGAATTTAAAGTATCATGAATTTTAAATAAAGACTTTGAAAGTAGTAGTTTCTGTCATTATTATTCTGGATCATAGGTGTACAAATCATGCTTTTGGCTTTTCTGTAATTCTGAGATCTTTCTCCCTTGGGGTCTTTTTGACTGCAAACATCTAGTCCCAGAGACATTTCAATGACAAGCTTCAGAGCTTACCTTTCAGTGAAAGTAAGCAAACCAGAGCCCGCCCACACTACCACCTCCTCTGCTGGGCCCACACACTCAGGGTCAATATTCCCCATCCTATTCATCCCAGGCCCAGGAAGCACCCCTATACCCTAGAGCAGTGGTTCTCAACCTTCCTAATGCCATGACCCTTTAATACAGTTGTGACCCACAGGCTGAGAACTGCTGCCCTAGAGTCTACTGAAATTATTCAAACTAGCCAGTCTTAGACCTGTTACTCTCCCTTGCGCTTTCCTCACTATGGAAAGCACTGTTAAGGGTCTTGCCCATCTTTCCCCTCACTCTTCCTGCCCTCTTCCCCCAGGTGGCCCTGCACACCATGGGAACTGTGAGTAACAAACTATCCTTGTGATGGCACTTGACTCCTAACCTGTTGGTCTCACTATTTCTGAATTTCAAAACAGTGGATCACTGTGTCTACTATTTTCTTCTGACTAAATCCTCTTGTGTATCAACCTATGACATCTGGGCCCCTACACATCTGAAGGTTAGAGTTGTTCTTCCTAGTTCTGGGCACAAGTGCCAGGTGACACGCCACCAGTGACTCTGATACCTACTCTCAGCACTTTCCAATCCAAATACCTGACTGGTCCATATAGCAGTAGCCAAAGCATACCAACCCCATCATGGCTCTGACACTACTGTTTACAGCTATGGAAAACGCAACCTGTTCGTCAAAATTTTGTCTACTTGACACTGTCTCAGAAGGTCAAGCCCAACTGCAGTTCCTGGCTCAGTCCTGTTTCACGCAGCCGTCTCAGGAGTCTCCTGAAAGGACTGTGAGCATGTTTGAGTGGATGAGTCCCTGCATGTGTGTGTACATATGCACATATTCATATACGCACATGTACACTCACATGTATCCTTCTAAAAATGATTCTTCTATCTGATAATCTGCAAAATCAATACTAAAGGAATTATGCAAAATAATATCGTATTTTGGACCACCACATTTGCACTTCTTAAAATAATTTTGCAATATGTATAAATCTGTGAAAGACAATTTTCATTCTATTTTTTTTGCTATTAGGTTTGAAATATTTTTAAAAATACAAAATATTTTTATAGAATTTATATTTTTATTGATTCTTGTTTGGACTATAGATTTACTTTGCTTTCGAATTTTAAAGTTTTGGTTAACAAAAATTGTGTAAATAGAGTGAATTTAAAGGTTACCTAAGTATGTTTAAATTTATAATATAAATAAAAATATGTTACATATTATAATAAAAATATAAATAATATATAAACACAATACATATCAAATAGTAATACAAAGCAAAATGAAATAATGTAGCTTATTTTATTTAGATGTGTATGAATGATATATCAAAATGCTCCTAGCCTCCTTCACTCAACAGAATAAAATGTGGTCTAAAGTGTAACTTAAGATAGGAAGCAGCTTTCCTATCATCCTTTAATGTTAATGTCATAAAAAGTGTACTATCTTTGTTATATGACATTTCCCATACTAGAGTTGTAAACATCTTGGCTATCTCCTAATACTAAGGATTGCTTCATCATTGCTTTCA
Organism: Arctocebus calabarensis; assembly: GCA_963573935.1. Lineage (NCBI taxonomy): Eukaryota > Metazoa > Chordata > Mammalia > Primates > Lorisidae > Arctocebus > Arctocebus calabarensis. The sequence continues at coordinate 38,855 of CAUYON010041722.1, read as the reverse complement.
AAAATGAAAGTTTGCCTGCTGTTGTTATAAGCTGCCTTTAAGTACCTTTCCTACTCCTTGCCAAACTTTGCACATTGAAGATAGATATAATGTACAGACAAAATACACCAGTTTTAAAGGAAATATTCATCATCACTTAAACATAAAATTAAATAAAAATTTGCTCAAATCAATTGGCCGCTAGAGAGGAAAGATGGATGCGTGCAATGTGAATATCTCCACTGGGGAAGAAAAATATTGAATAACTCATTGCTTTCCTTTACATAGACAGGTATGAAACACCTCTAATACGTGCTGACAATGATGTCATTATATTCATGAAGAATAATCTGTTCAAATATACTGTGTAGGTTGTATTTTATTAAACAAACTCAATTTCAGATGTAATTTTGTTAAACAGGTGTCATTTCAAATACAAAAGTAAAGGGACTAAAATGGAGCAGTGACACTCAAAATAATTTAACTTAATCAAGAGTAACTTCTTTAAAAAGTGGCTCTGTAATGCTGGTTTTTAAGAGGTTACAAAGAGAAAATAAAAACGATTCTTCTCCAGGTGAGGAAAATTAACAGTCAGAATCCCCACGGTATTAGCTCCTTTGTTTCTGCCAAATTTACCAGTAATCTCCAAAATAAAGAGCACTGATAGAACTGCAACTGCTAAAGCTGTACCTATCAATTGTATATTCATTCAATATATTTTCTTAGACTTTGTCATATTTGCCAAGTACTATGCTTCAAGCTGCATGCCATCTACTGTAACTTGTGATCGATATTTTGGAGACCACTATCTTTAAAATGAAATCAAAAATCCAGCAAAAACTGTCCAAAAAAACCCCTCACAATATTTTTTAAAACTTGATTTAAATTCACTTTAGCAATACATATTGTAAGTAGCATGTAAAGATCACATGGTTGAAACTGTTAGCAGATAATAGGAGATAAAAAATTTAATCAATGACATTTAATGACATTGCTATGAGTTGGCACGTCTTTTCTTTATTACTTCTTATTTCTTATTTATTTATTTATTTATTTTATTAAATCATAGCTATGTACATTAGTGCAATCAAGGGGTACAATGTGCTAGTTTCATATACAATCTGAAATGTTTTCATCAAACTGTTTATCATACCCTTCATGGCATTTTCTTAGTTATTGTATGAAGACATTTGTATTCTGCATTTAGTAAGTTTTGCCTGTACCCTTCTAAGATGCACCATAGCTGTGGCCCCACCAGTTACCCTCCCTCCACCCCGACCTCTCCCCTCCCCTCCCTTCCCATATTCTTGTGCTATAGTTGGGTTATAGCCTTCATATGAAACCTTTAAATTAGCTTCATAGTAGGGCTGAGTACATTGGATACTTTTTCTTCATAGGAAAGTGACTTGGTCCTCAACAATTCATTCTGCCAACTCTTCTTAGTATGATTAGCAGAAAACATTTTCCTAAAATGTGGTATATCACATACACACAGCAACTGGTTTTCAATAAAGAGTTCAACCCCATTTAATGGAGAAAGGATAATATTTTCAACAAAGATATTGGAAGATCTGGGTAAATATATTTAAAAAAGAAAAAAACTATTAAAAAAAGACAAGAAAAAAAGGAATTAATATCTATCCTACCTTTATATAACACCATTTACGAAAGTTAACTTGAAACAGATCATAAGACTATAGGCTATAAAACTATAAATTGTCTACAAGAAAATAAAGCAAAAAATCTTTGCAATCATGGGTTAGACAAAAAATTCTTTAAAATGACATAAAAACATGAAATTATAATTAAAATAAATCTACATTACTGGAATTCATCTAAATTACAATTTTTTCTTGTCAAAAGGCACTGTTCCAAAAATAAAAACAGGAGCTTCAGATTGGAAGAAAATAATTGCAAAACACAAATTTGATAAAGAACTTGTCTCTAGTCTACATGAAGAACTCTCAAGACTCAATAATACTAATAAGACAGCTTGATAAGAAAGATAGTCTATTATTTGAATGATCACCTGAACAAGTAAGACACATGGATGATAAATCAGCATCTTAAAATTGGCCATAAGTAACTCCTCTATAGCAGACACCTATAGGACAATTTAGCTATAGATTATAAGTAATTACAACTTTTCCTAAAATTATGAATGTACTAATTTGTTTTCAATATTTTCACTCCAAATATATATTGTTTTCATCAACAAGTATGGAATGGTATTGTCAGCTTCTTTCAATGATAGAGTGTAAAAATAAAAGGTGTGTTAGATCCCTCATGTGAAGTCAACCATGACGCCATTGTGGACATGCAACCCAACTAAAATGCCAGAACCCACTTGGTTCTAATTTTCCACTATAAGCTCAGCAAAGAGACACTTTTTTCCACCAAATGTCTTTTGCACATGGAAAAAAAACTTATCTACCTTCTTCCAAACACCAAGCATGTCTGCTCTTACTCCATTTGATTGTGTTTTTAAGGCTGATTGCTTTCTGTGGCCTACTGATTACCTCATTTAAAGGTTTTAATTGCATTGTCTGAAAAGCAAACAATATATGTGATATTTAGTAATAAGGTAAAAACTAAAACATAAACTTACAGGTAAAAAGATTTACATAACTCATTGAGATCATAAGAAACACTATCATATTAGGAATGTACACATTGTTAATTGCAAAATTATTTTCTATCAACCATCACAACATGTAGAGTTGGTGTGTAAATCACTTTAGTGGTTAAGTGATTGAGTCTTGGAATGTGTTTTTATTTTTGCTAGATACTCTACTCTGTCTCTGAAGGCTGCTACTGTATAATTAATGTTCGCTTTTTAGGGTAGCAAAGGCAGATAGAATAACACTCTCCCAGATATAGGAAGCCATGACACTATGTATCCCACCCCCGAAATACATCAATTCATAAGATTTTTTTCCTAAAATGAAATATTTTCTCTAGACAACGTATTGAACTCCACATGCAAACAGGAGAATAAAAGGATGAGAAGAGTTTTACGACATATGTGCACATACACAGTGCATGTACAAAACACAGAAGAACTGATTGGTGTTTAATTTCTAAGTTTTAAAAATTGTTCTGATGCCTTCATTTTTTGGTGTGCTGGAGACTCTTTCCTTATTACTGCTAAGCCAGGAGCAGCTTTCATCTATTTTCAGCTGCCAGGTAGAGAATCGATGCTGAATAAATTTTGAGTTAATTTGCAGAGGTGTTTTGAAATCATATGAAAAATTACTAGTGATCTCTAGGCTCCAAAACTAGGTCAGAAAGAGCAAGTCCCGTAAGACACATCTTTTGTCTTTTGGATAGATTTATTAGCACTGAAAGAACTAGGGAATTCTGCTGAAACAATGCTTCTGGACTTCAGCCAAGTATCTAACAGGGCTGGGTACAGCCTCCCAAACTGCCCTTCTAACTGTCAGCATTGCTGATCATTCCTTAAGACTTACCCAGATGTCCTCACCTCTGCAAAGCAGATCTTATTCAATCCAGGTAGTGTCACCAGGAAATCTTCAGTGGCTCCTCAGAACATCTGCTCCCCATCGTGCCCTTTTATCGGTTGTGTGTCATAGCTGGTTCTAACACCAGCTGCCTCTATTATAACATGATTACATAATAAAACATAATATTTGGCCTACATGAAGATATCAGTAATTACTGGATGAAAGGTATAGTTCAAGTCTTATAGACCAAATCAAAACACTTACTATATATAGGTAATGGTAGATATAAATGGATATTTTAATAACATGGAAACAGTATTTGCTATTTCAAATGATGGGGAGTTCCTTTATAGCATCCAAATGACCTTTTATCAAATTTGTGATCTGCATAGGGATAGCTATTATTTGGATGATAGAAATAATATAAAAAGATTTTACCATGCTGGAACAATGGATAAATTCTAAAAGAGGAAATTTAATCAGGATAAACTAAAATAGTTAATTTCAGGTTAAAATATTTTACAGTTCAGGATCAAGACAATGGAGTTTAAAATTATAATATGTATTCAAGACCACACAATAATGGATAACATTCATTGAGCAATTGTTCTGCATTAGTTTAAGTGACAAGCATTTTATAAGTATCACATAATCCAACCTTTGGAACACTAAAAGGTAGTGATATCATAATTTGCATGTAAAAGATGAGGCAGTTGAATCCCAAAGGGCGTAAGTAACCTGTTCAAGGTCACACAAAGAGCATGTGACATAACAAGAGTGAGATCTTTGACTGTCTAGGTTTAAGGTCCATACTTTTGGTCACCATCATACATTGATTCCAAGGTAGTATGGGTATGACTTAGCCTTTAAGAGTATAAGATTTTGTGCTGCATGTCCTTAATGTCATCAAAATGTCTTCCTTTTCATATTTTCTTTATCTCTAGGTAAAGAAAAAAGTAATTGGGGGCCAGATCAGGTGAGTTGGAAGAGTGTTCCAAAGAAGTTATTTATTTACTAACTGAAAACTACTTTGTAAACAGTGCTGTGTGAGCTGGTGCATTCTTCTGATGCAAGAGCCATGAGTTGTTGGCCAAAAGTTCAGATCCTTTTCATCTAACATTTTCATGCAGCCTTTTCAGCACCCCCAAATAGTGAATTCGGTTAACTATTTCCCCAGTTGGTACAAATTCATAATAAACAATCCCTGTGATAACAAAATGGTTAGCAACATCATTTTGATTCTTGATCTGGATTAATGGAATGTTTTTTGGTCATGGAGGATTAACTGAAGTCCTTCATGCACTTTGATATTTTCTTTCAGAGTCATATTGATAAACCCATGCTTCATCACCAGTGATAATAACATGGCCAAGAACTACATCTTGCCTCTCCAAAAGGTCTTGGCAAATTTCAACTCTGCCTTACTTCTGTTCATGGTGAGCTCCTTTAGGACCATTTTTGCACACACCTTTCTCATGCCAAGATTTTCAGTTAAGATTTTCCTAATCTTTTCTCTCTGGATGTTGACATGCTGTGCTATGCTTCTCACAATCAGCCAATGATTTTAATGCACAATTTGATGAATTTCTGCAATGGTCTCATCATTTCTGCTCATTATTAGTTTCCCTGACCTCATGTCCTCAGTGACACTTTCTCTCTCCTCAGAGGCATTTACTCTATTTGCACACTGCTATTTTCTTCATGGCATTATCACCCTATAGTTGGAATAACATCTCCCTGATTTCATTTCCACTCTTGCCAAGTCTAACAAGAACTTTAATGTTTTTTCATTAACAAATTGAACAAACTAATGTTTGTTCATTGCTCTAATTCAAGCTTCAACCATTCTTATGACACCACACAAAAACATGCAACAACAATAACGAATCCCACTTAGCAAAACAAGGCCATACATCAACATGCACACTGCTGTGAGACACTGACATACCAAGGTTATAAAAACTTACCAAGTTGCTTGTACAGTGCTGCCAACATACACAGATGGTGGCAAGTGTACAAACTTAATTGTCAGCTCTTATACATGAAATATTTCTTGAAATTACTGAATATTAGCCTTGTGCCTACTGTCTAACCCAGAAAAGTAAAATTCTTTACTTTTCAATAAGCCTGAACCCAATAAAGACACAAAGAAGATGCAACATATTTATCTGTTGCACAATATGACAGCTACTCTCCATAGATGGCTTATGGATCCCAGACTTTATCCCTGGCATGTCCATAAAATTCTCCAGGGTGTTCACATGAGTAAAAAAGATAATAGTATTTGTTTAGAATAATTTAAGTGTAAACCTCTGAAATGTTTAGAAAAGTTTGAAAATATCAATTAAAAACTATGAGCAATTAGGGGAGATGATGATATAACAAGAGGCCACACACTAAAGACATTGCCAATGGGTCTTAGCCATTTCCAGTTTTATCCATTTTGTGCTTTATCTGTAGGCAAACATTATTTATATCTGAACAATAGTTCAACTTTTATTTTAATATACCAATGGTGCTCAAATCAAACAGGCTATGATACATCATGCTTTAATTTAATTGTTGAAAAAAAGTCAAAATTAAAATTAACTGAAAGTTAAAATGACTCATTTTATGTGGAAAGAAGTAGAAATCTGTCTGTGCTTTTTCCCCTGTTCAAATCTTGTTGGTCTATGAAAGGTGAGCTTTTTGGTATGTCTGCTTTTGTTTATGTGTTTTGGTCATCTTCCTCTTCATTTCCTATCCTAACATTCAATCACCATTCTTGAATAATTAACTTTCATATTATTTCACAGAGTGTTATGCACAGTGTATTTCATGTGCATCCTTCAAAATCATTCTCCATAGAGTTTTCTACTTATACATGCATCTTTGTAAAAGATATATTGTGACTTCTCATTCTAAACCTATTCCCTGTTTTTCACCCTCAACGTGATCCTTCTGATTCTCTGTGCCTACCCAGAGACAGAGCTCATTGCTTCGGACCAATTCATAGAGCTCCATGCACACTTTGCTTACCCTTCCAAGGAGGGATCTCTCCCTTGCTTTGAAACCCACACAGTGCTTTGATGAATGCCTGCTGCACACATTTCCGTGTGAGCTGTAGGAGAACATCTCTAGCAATGTGAGCCAGGGTGCAGCACAGGACCCCGGGCAACATGCAGACCTAATCTCCTCAAGTCCAGTGCCCCTCGCTTAAGGAAGGGCCGGCCAGCACATCCCCTACCCAGGAGTGTAGGTGTGTTTTTGCTTTCCCTATCCTTGACAGTGCTTGGTATCTCCTGACATTTGCCAATATGATTGGTTTACAGAAGTCCTCTTTTTCTGAAATTGCATGCATAAATTACTAAGAAGTATTTCTGACTTGTATTTTGGCAACTTTTCCATTTGTGTGCTTTGCCCATTTTTCTACTAAGATGAGATTTTCATTTATTTACATTTGTTCCTTATGTATCCTAGTTACCACTCCCTTCTTGGTAAACAATCATGCCTTCTGCCAGTCACCTGCTTCATACAGCTCTTCACTCTCCATGTTGTCTTTCACTACATTGAAATATTAATTTTGACGCAGTCATAAAATGTCACTATTTCCTTCTTAACAATTTCTTTTAATAAAAAACCCATATTGTTCAATAAAACTTCTCCTATCCTGCTGTAATAAAGATATCCAAGTTATTCTCTATATGTTATAGGATTGCCCTTCACATTTAGGGCTTTGAAATATCCAAAGTTTCATATGATCTCTCCATTTCTAGCCAAGTTTCCCTCAAAGATATGCCACCTTTATCACATATCAAGGAAACATAGTCATGAGGATACTTCCTAGATTCTTCCACAGCAAGCATCTATTTTTCTTTTCCTGAAGTGTATACACCATATTATTACTATGAACATTTTCTTAGTATTTGCTAAGGAGAGGTCCTATTATTTTAATTATATATTGAAGGTCAGATACTTAAGTTCCAAACATCCCATTCATTATTTTTTACAATATCCAATAAACAGCAATAAGTTCTTGATTATCTTTGAGCTGGATTAAAGTCACATTACTAAGTTACTACAAAGACAGATAAGTATTGCCATGAATAAAGACCCTGCTCAGCATATTGCTCTGAAGACTGAACTTTTATTTTTAATATTTTTAATTTTTATTTTAATATAAATATAAATGTTTATAAGGCTCAAAACTTTTTACCACTAAAATCCGAAGCCAGGACAGAGGTTACTCATTTCTAAAATAAAATGGATGGACAAGATGATGTTGAAGGTCTTTTTAAGCTCTAAAACTTTTATGAACCCATAAAAATCACTCAAATAGAAATTTTAGTGAAAAAAAAGGCAATTTATGTGTCTCTATTTCTGGATAAATTTCCTAGAAGGTAGCTTTTACTTGTGCAGCCACCTTCATGCTTTGCTTCAAGCATCATATGTGGATCCACTGAGGACAGAGAACCATCCTTCATTGTGAAGTAGGTTACTTAAAAGTTAGAATATAAAAAAGGATGAAATTCTACGCTAATACCTATAAATGTTTCAAGACTGAAGATATATAACAAGATATGAGCTGGACAGATTAGATACACCTCGCCAAACAAACTTAGTGTTTCTAATATGAGATCATCATTTTTGGTACATACAGTTATTTTGGTAATATTATATGTATTATCACTTAAAATAATACTGGCAACTTATAGATATGCCAGCTTTTCCCTGAGACAACATTGAGTTTTCTACAGGTATTTTTGAGGAAATTATTGTATTTTCCAAACTGTACAAGATCTTACTTAGAAGCAATTAAGAAAATATTTTATCACAATTAAAAAATAAGACAACATTACACACTTACCAGAATAAAGTGTGCAATAAAGATAGAGAGATAGATACTAACAAATGTTGCAAAAATCACAAAAGTGTGCAATAAATAACAAACATTGCCTAAGATGTGGGAAAACTCATTAACACATATACATCAGTAAAAGGAATGTAAAATACTAAAGCCACTTTGAAAAGTAGTTTGGTTGTGTCTTAAACATAAACTCAATATACACTTTTATGAATTTACTCATGAAAAATAAAAAATTATATCCACATGAACAGGGGAATGCAAATTTTTACAAAAGCATTATTCATAATAGACTGAAAACTAGAAATACCAATGTGTATTAGGTAAACAAATCCTGGTATATCCATACAATGGAATATCAGGACAATTCAGCCATGGGACAAATGAACTATTGATACATCAGAAACAAGGATGAGGCTCGGAAGCATTATTATAAGGCAAAGAATCCAAAGTCCAAAATCACACATTGTATAATTTCATTTTTATAAAACATCTAGAAAAGGTTACTTGTAGAAAGCAGATAAATGACTGCTTAAACTGAGGACGAGAGCAGGGATTAACTGGGAAAAAAATACGAGAACTTTTCAGGGTGAAGACACGCTAACGCTAGAAGCACCTCCGCGGATGGAGGTGTGAGAGGGTCAGGACCTTTTCCTAATGGCACACCATCATTGGTAAGGGTAATTTAAGAAAATATTTTAAATTTCTGGAAATTATCTTAAGGACATACAGGAAATAGAAAAACATTCACTCAAGATAATTGACTCCATGTCAGAGTGAAGAGATTCTGTGGCATCTGCACCAGGGCACATCCCCCACCTCACTGATGAAGTCACCAAAACTCTACTCTGAGTGGCTGAGTCAAGAAGACAGGGCTCCCCCTCTTGCCACCTCTGAGGTTAGGGCCATAGTGTTTTAGGGGTAGGCAATTGCCTGTAGCAGAAGCCCTTACAGGCAAATGTGACTGAGGGTCTAGGGAACCCTTCCCTCATTCAGCCTCTTTGTAGGGTGGAAGCCCCCATCTCAGCTCTACCAAGCTGAGACCTCATCCCAGCTAGCCTCCAAGAAGATTTTCTGCTTGGAGAGGTACGCTTACCATCCCAGATCAGTGCCTCTCTCAACAGACCAGGAGAGTCACTCCAAAAGAAGTGGCTCCCACATCCAGAGCAGTGGTGCTGATTTGCTAAAGAAGAGCCAGGTAAGGTGTAAGAAAAGAGAGCTCCAATGTTATCTTTCATGGGACTGACTATATCTGAAAGACAACATGGAGAAGTTAGGCCTAAGAGTTTGTTGGAAAAAAAAGAAGCTCTTAATTTTAAGCAAATAAGAGAAGGATGGCATCCCCATTACAGCAATAAATGAAATAACAAACCACCTAAAAGTTTTGTAAAGGAAATCCAGGTAAGAAAGCTAAAAACTTCTCTCCTATGGTTGGAGCAAAGCTCAAAGACCAGCAATTAGTGAAGGTTAAGTTTGTGTGTTAACAATAGAAGCATACTAACAAGAATCTTAACAAGGAGCTCAAAGAAAGAGATGAATGCCTGGCTGAAACCACAGTCAACCCAAGGCAGCCAGGAGTGGGGGAGGGCACTAAGGGAAATATTGAACAGAGAACACAGACCTCGATGAACTAGTCTAGTCACGTTGCTGAAGAAATAAACAAGCAAACAAGAGAAGCAAGCGGGGATGGGGATTGAGGGTGGTTAACAACCAGTGGTCCCATGATGTATTGTCTAAAATGTCTAGTTTTCAACCAAAAAAAAAGTATGAGTCATTCAAAGAAATGGGAAAGTGTGACCCATATAAAGGAACAAAAGAAGCAGACATTAGAAACTGCCTCTGAAGGGGCCCAGATGGTAAATTTAGCAGATAAAGGTTTCAAAGCAGCTATTACATGTATGTTCAAACTTACAGGGATTTCCAGCCATTTTTCTTCTCTGCTGCATATTGGAAGAAGAGGAATTGTCTTAGCCTGCACGTCAAATACACAAACACTAACGAAAACTGATGAGCCAAAAAAGGGCCACACATAATTTTCAGAATATCTAACATTACAGATAAGCAAAAATAGTCTTCACATAATTGACATGCAGCCTGCGAGCTGTAGCTTGGACACCCTGGATGTAATCAAGCTTGAAGAATTAAAGAAATGTGTGATGACAATGACTCACCAAAAGCAGGATAGCAATAAAGAAATAGAAATCATAAAAACATCAAATGAAAATTCTGGAGTTGAAAACTATCATAACTTCAGCTTGTAAAAGAGTGAGACCTGGTCACTACTAGAGATAGAAAAATTAGCCGGGTGTGGCGGTGTGTGCCTGTAGTCCCAGTTACTCAGAAAGCTGAGGCGGGAGGAAGGCTTGAGCCCAGAAATCTGAAGTTGCTATGAGCTATCATGACAACACTGCTCTCCAGGCCAAGCAACAGAGAGAGACCTTATTAAAAAATAAAAAAAAATAAAAAAGGAAAGAAAAGAAAGAAAGAAAAGTGCCATGACTGAAATGAAAAATTTACTACAGGGAATTCACAGGAAAGTTAAGCTGGCAGAAGGAAGTCTCAATGAACTTGAAGACAGTGCGATAGAGCTCAAGCAACATGAAGAACAGAGAGGAAAAAGAAAGAAGAAAGTTGACCTGGGCCTCAGAGAAATCTGAGCAGCCGTTCAGCATATTGTAATATACTATGTATTGGGAGTACTAGAAAAACAGGAGAGGAAGAAAAAAGGCATGGAAATATCAAATAAACAATGACTGTAAACGTCCAGAATTCGATGGGAAAAGTTAACCCATTCATGAAAGATGATTGAGAGTGCAAACAAAATAAACATAAAGAGATTCAAACTCAGACACATCATAATTAAAATGTTGACAGAGAGAGACAATGGAAATCTCGAAGGCAGCAGAAGAAAACTCATCCTTTACAAGTCAGTGCCAACAAAATGAACAGGTAACTGGTAACTAGGAGCCACGAAGGCGAGGAGGCGGTGGGGTGCAGTTTTCACAGTAAACATAATTACAAATTAACTAGAAAATGAACTAGAGCCTGAACATGCAGAAAACAAGGGCCACTAGAACTGAAGGGAGATAGAGACATTTCAGCCATAATCTTTGCAGATTTAAATACCCCACTTAAAATAATGGAAAGAACTTGACAGATCAGTGCCAAAGAATAGAAAGTCCAGAAATAAACCTGTACACTTAGGGTGGTTCTCTCTGGAATTCTGTATAACCCCCTTTTTCTGTTGGTTACAGGCTTTTCAGTCTGAATCCGTAACTTTCTAGTTATGTTACATTATTAACATAGATATCAGCTTCAGACTTTGCTCCATCCTTTTTTTAAAATCTTCTGGAATAACACACCTTCCTGCTCCCAAAGAGGATGCGTGTTTGAGGCTCCAGTGATTTGGAGTGCACAGTTTGTCCTTGGAATTGACCATGGATAGAAGAAGAGAGAGGTGTTTATGAACTATCATTGAAAGTGGGTGATCTTCTCATTAATTGTAAATACAAGAGCAATTCCAACATGGAGGTTGGAATATGGATACTCCCACTGTGCTGGTTATCATGACTTGTAGAAATTTGAAAAAAAGTCTCTGTGTAAGTTGGTGGAAGCAGAGAGCTCATGAGGGACCCAGTCCTAGGCAGCACAGTCCCACTGGCAGTGCCTCAAGAATCTGTTTATGTTATCTGCCCAATACTCAGCTGACAGAATCAGGCTCACTGCTTCCCACATACATTCCTGCTCATGCCCCATGCTTTGCAGGCACCTGTGAGAGACTACCTTGAACTCATCTACCCTGTCCCCAACCCTTGAACCTTTGGCCACAATAAGGCAAATTTACTTTTGCCTCAGAGGAGAGGAGATTAAGTCCCTCAGAGAAAAAATAACCTTGGGGGTTCTCAATAGGTTGCTCTCTTTATGTAATCCCACACTGAATTTTGAAAGACAGGTCAGGGCAGTTGAATACTGGATAGTTTTAAAATAGCTGGTAGTTAAATACAAGACCAAGGATAGAGGAAGAGAGAAGTGGCCTAGAAAGGTATGTGGAGAGTGAGGGGCTCAAGGTAGAAATATAGGCACTGCGACATTTTAGGGAATGATGGAAGAAAATGAGCCAGTGATGGAAATGAGAAGAGTTTAAGGAAGAGGAAGAACAGGAAAAGTGATGCGAGGGCATCTGGAGGGTAAACCCCTTTCCTGAAGGTGCGGCCAACAATTTCCACTGCTGTGAATAGTCCAGGTAGGCAAGGATGTGAAAAGAGGCCATTACTTTTGACAGTCTGGAGATTATAAATCTGTGGAGCAATTTTAATGACATTGAAGGTGGAAATTATAGTCAATTTCTCAAAAGATCAATACAAATTAGAGGTAGAGATTGTACAGCACTCTTTCAAGGCACTTGGAGGTGGAGGGAAGGTAAGGACAGCTTGAACAATGAAAATGGAAAGGCAAGGGGCAGCGCCTGTGACTCAGTGGGTAGGTTCCGGCCCCAGATACCGAGGGTGGCGGGTTCAAGCCCAGCCCCGGCCAAGCTGCAACCAAAAAATAGCCGGGCATTGTGGCGGACACCTGTAGTTCCAGCTACTGGGAGGCTGAGGCAGGAGAATCGCCTTAGCTTGGGTGTTGGATGTTGCTTTGAGGTGTGTGATGACACGGCACTCTTCCGTGGGTGATAAATTGAGACTCTGTCTCTAAAAAAAAAAAAAAAAAAATAGAAAGGCAAGATTTTGTTTCCCCTGTAAATTTAGGATGGAGGAAACATTTTGGATATGTTTTAGGTAAAGACCATGGAGCAGTGGGAAGAGAGTTTTTTAAAAGTTTGAGGAAAAGGATAGATTAGGAACCATGAGAAAAATATGAAAGAAAAAAGGGCACGTGGGGTGTGTGGTTAAATATGATCTACAGAAAGAAGAAGGCATCTTGCATAGACCAGGAGTCATGATCAGAGAGAATGTGGAGAAACTGGAGTCCTAAGGTCACCAATCAAGAATGAGGGAAGCAAAATCGGCAGAAGGTGAAAGGAAAGTACCACCTGGAGGAGAAACGTGGCTGAGTGGGGAGCAGGACATAACTTCCCTGGGATGTCAAGAGACCAGTTACAGTTGAGAGAATGGAAAATGGTAATTTCTGACCGGATGTTCGGGATACTGCATTTCCATTTCTGCTATTAACCTTGACACCTCTCCCACACGGCTCCAAACCTTTGTTCAGATCATCACAACTCCGCAACCACATCTGAACATCCACATTCAATATGCAGGTCTGATTTCAAACATTCTAACTTCTTTTTTTCTGCGCCCTTTTATTTTTGTACGGTAGTAAATCAGTCCCTAGTATTCCACATAGGAAAGCAGAGGCTTGCTTTTTCCTGTGTAACAGGCTAGTTTTTGAGCCCCTTTCTTCCAGGGTCCTTCTCAGCCTCACCTTGTAGCTCCTGCAGCCCTGCTGGGTTCCACCTGAGGTCAGTTCCCATCCCTGCTCCTTAATTCCAGCTTCTTTGGAATGCACATCTTTGGGGTCTCTTTTTATTTACACTGCAAATCTAAACTCTTCCAATAATTTCTAGTCTTCCAGAAATGTGTTCACATTCCTTATCTTCTGGGGCCTTCTACACATTATGATTTAATCTTCACCCCATCATAATCGTACTAGCATTTTAGAGGAAAGAAAAATTGAAAAAAAAAACCAAAAACACCCCTTAAATAGGTACTACGAAGGAGCCTTTGAAACACAGCCTATTTCGTATGCATCTTATTCTTCCGTTACACACTAAACACACACACACACACTCTTACGCTGTTTATAAGGAGGTTCTAGAATATTTTATAGCTTTAGCCACTGGCAATCTCAAACCTATTCTTGCCTCAAGTCATTGTAAGGAAATTGCACTTGGAAATAGCCTTGGCTTCTCCTTCTGAATCTGGGGTAAAATCTCGATTATAAAGTAGAAAGTAATTTTGTGGAGGATTATAGCACTTTGCTATATCCTTCATGTCCACAGTAATTATGGAAATAAAACTTGCACTAGAAACAAAACATAGAATTGGAGTGAGGCAGTGTGGAAATGGGTAATGTTCAGTATCCAGGCAGTTACAGTAGTCCAGACAACCTCCAGAGAGGATGTCTGCCCTCTCCTGATGCCTGCCCACCCCTGGTACAACTTGGCAAGCTACCTTGGCTGCCTGAAAAAGTAGATCGCTGTTAATCAAAGGAAATCAGGTCTAGCATACGAGAATTGAAGACACTTCTGAAACATTATAAAGTGTGTCATCTTAGCAGCCAGCTGGAGGGCAACCATTTGGAGCAGATTTATTTATCAGTACGTGCAGAGAGCAAGTTTAAGACTTGCACATTGGAGTTGAATGGAGCATGAAGAAGGGGTAGTGGAGATCACATAAATATTGAACAATGACCTTCCATTTGGAAGTTGGAGGCAATTTCTCACACCGGCTTTTATGCATTCAGAATTTATTTCACTGGGTTCCAAGGTGCAAGCAGATTGTAATAGGAATAAATAATATCAAGATCCAGAAAACCATAGTGGGGAAGAAAAAAAGGCAAGGAGGCTACCAATCGTAAAAGGAGTTACTACCTCCAGTAGATGGAAATTTCAGAATAAAAAGACAGCAATTTCATTTAGCAACAGTAAAGTTTTTAAAGAAAAATAATGTCTTCAAAATGTGACCTTCCTAAATTATTTTCTATTTCTAAATGCCCACTGAGTATTTACATGCTAATACAGGGAAAGAGAATGCTCCAACCAAACCGAGTCCTTGCCAATGAGCCGTTTGAACAGACCACACAGCTGAGAGGTCTAGAGATAGATTATATTAAAACGATTGTCTTGCTAACATTTCCCATGAAAAAACTGAGCACATGTGCAATAAACACAGTTGGGAAGTTAGCCTTTACCCCAACAGACTGTAATTTAGAAACATTTTCATCTTGTAAATATGTAAAACAATACCTTCCTTCCAATTACCTCTAGTGTAAAAAATTATATGATAAAATTACTCCTTTTGAATTGCTTCCTGTTCATCAAAATCTCTTAGTATAGAATTCCACTTCTTTAACCTCAGAACAGCACTGCTGAACATCAGACAAGGCAAATATTCTGCCTCATAAATCTCTCGCTCATCCTGAAAATTACAGTAATGACTTTTATATTTTGTTAATAAAAGAGGTACACCTCAAAAACCTGATCATTAATCTGATACTGAATAATAACTGGTTTTAAAATATATACGCTTATGTTTTTAAAAGAATATTATTTACAATTCATTTTTCAAACCTAATTTGGTTCCTCCTCCCTTCATTCAAAACCCGTTAGAGAATTACCGAGCCATGAGAAGAAGACTTTGAGATCATCTAATTGAAGCTTCACTTTATAGATGAGAATATTGAGGACCAGTGAAGTGGTGTAACTTGAATATAGGGTTAATTTGCTTAAGAAAATTAACACCCTATTTGTCATCAGTAAAATCTAATGTAAAGACTGGTCTCCAAAGTCTTTGATTTTAATGAGAAAAGATAATAGCCTCTCAGTTTCAGATTTATTTAAATTTGGTTAATAGAGTCTCAGAACTGTTAGATTAGTTGTGCCAGACAAAGGGGTAACATTTTCCTATTACTAACAGCCCCGCTGGGAAATGAACGGTTCATTCCCACACCCATCTGTGGCTTGTCTCCTCCCACAGGTCCATAGTGGGGTTGCTTCAGACGGGTTGTCCATTCCCAAACATTCTTCTAGGGGCTCTCTGAGAATCCAAGTCTTCACAAAGCTAGCAATGCTAATTTTTGGCATTTTTAAAAGATTTGCCAATCTTCTATTTATGCTACAGTTTTACTTACATTGCTATATAAAAATCATATAGAAGCACAATACTTTAACTCTTTTTCTTACCCCTGCAAGGCCCTTAAATTCTCTGAAACCCATTTCTTTCATTGTTTCTAGGAATTCTCCTTAAATTAGAGATGTGTTTCACGGACAAAAGTTAACAAGTGCACATTAACTGTGCCTGTAACTCCACAGAACCGCAGATGCCCGCCCTTTCCTTTCTTTTCAGTATCTCCAATTTTTGACTGGGGCCACATATTTACTTTTTCAAATGAAAAAAACATTCCATGATTCATGACAATGGTTTTGGTCTATCTTTTTCACTAGAACCAAGAAAGAATTCCTGAGAAATCAGAGACAGAACATTGCAATGCAAGCCATCTCTATCAGTGGTTCTCAAAAGGGAGTGAGTTTTACCACGAGGGAACGTCTGGCAGTACCTGGAGACATTTTGGTTTGTTACCACCAGGGTGAGAAAGGGCTACAGTCAGTCGTTCAGTGGGCAGAGGCCAGCAAGGCTGTTCCACATCCTACAGTGTCCAGGACACGGTCCACCAGCAGAGAATCAGCCAGTCCGAGATGTCAGCAACGCCAAGGGACAGAACACCGCGTTAAATACTCGCTACTTAAAGTGTTGTCCTCATACAGGCAGCTGTGGCCTCTCCTCGGAACTCATTAGAAATTTGTGGACGAGCGCAGATCTACTGACTCAATCTCCATTTAGCAAGATCCCTAGGTGATTCATTGCGGGTAGTCAAGTTTGAGAAGTACTAAACATACAACACGCAGGAAGGAAATCCTTATAGCTTCTAAAAGAGCATCTATCTCAAACACAACCCTCAAAGTACTCATAATCTAAATGGTAGACTCCCTGTTACAGCATATCTTTAATCCAATATTATGGATATTAGTGCTACATATAAAAAAATTCTATTGCTCAGTAAATATGCAAAATCCTATGTAGGGCAAACAAGAATATTAGAACCTCAAAGAGGCTAATGCACCTTAAGAATCTCTAAGCAAGGGATGTAGTATGTACAATTTCCCCCAGTTATTTAACTCTAGGATGTATTTTTTTCTCAGAGCATTTAATAAGCCTCAGGTTTCATAGAGCACTTTTCCTTTTATCAGCATGGAAACTAAACAGGAAGGGATTAAATCTGAGATCTCTCTCAATAGAGTCTTGATTAGTTATTACATATGATGCATTTTTTGTTTCAACAAAAGACAAAACCCAAGGCCTGCCTTGACAATGAGAGTCTGGCTGGAATCCCATGCAATTTCAACAAGAGAAAACCTTTATCGAGTGTTAGCCATACCCAAGTTGAAACTTGCAGGGGAAAATTTCTTACATACAAAAATCCCAGTGAGAAAAATCCATGGGGTACTGTTACATGTTGCAAGAACAAAGCTTAGAACTGGAGACAAATTCCCCTCTTCCAGAATTCATATTAAATAAACACTTTCTTTCCTCACGTTAGTAGACCACTTTAGCAATATAACATTTTTTTCAGTATGTGACAGGGTAAAAAAAATCACTGAACAAGCAATTCTTGGCAACAATTGCAAAATAGAAAAAAACGCATATAAGTAATTCAATGTCATTGGTGACTTTATTAAACACATAATTTATATGGAGTTACAGACTGTTTCTTTTCACCATTAATTGTATTAAGAGTTATTCAGGTTTCACTTAATGAATAGAATCACCTCGGTGCGAACTGTTTTGTAAAACTATGAACATTTCCTTACGAATGAACAATTCCTTTGGGTTGCCACAGAGTGGGTTTGAATATCTGGCTTGTATGTTGCTATGTAGATATCTACAAATTGATGTAGTGCTACACTATCAAGAAGAAAAAGCCGCAAAAAGCTTATCTTTGTAAATGTGATTAATGACGAAGACAACAGAACTGGCATGACACATATCTTGGTTAAAACCTATAGCCCTGAATCCCTGAAAACAGAAAGGAAAGGGCTTCCCTTTCCTCATCAGACACGTCTGTGCAACATGGCATGAGTTACATGACATTCAAGTAAGACGGGACTGGTTTCTCGCATCACTCTGTGAGTGGTTACTATTGCTATATTTAAGATTTTCATTGCTAAGGTATCGCTACTCAGATATCCTTTGGTAAAAATCATCCATCTTGTTCTACCAAAATCATTCTCCTGGACAGAGTCCCATCAACTCTGCAGGCCAATGGGAATGATAAATGCCAGGCCACATTGCATTAAGAGCACACCTTAAAGTATTTGACCTTTACTGAGTGTGTCATCATTCAGGCCAAAAAAAGAAAAGAAAAGCCAAGTGTTTACCATGAGACATGTGACAAGTTCAACATATTGGGAAGAGGTTTCTCGTCAGTGGCTCTTCACGTCGGCACTCCAGACTCAGAGTACAGGATTTTGAGAAAAGGTGAGTCAATCTTGCTTTTTACCATTCTATATGAAGTTATTACATAACTCTGTTCGTTTAACAGCTATTAAACCTTGTTTTTATAGAAATATCAGATATGCACATTTTAATTCTCTAAGATATTCTGTTCAATGTGTGCAATGTGAGAGTTAAATGAATATATTAGAAACATCACTGGTGCAGGAACAAGATAAACCATACTCTAATCTCAGTTTTACTAGGAGTATTCATTTCCCATCGGAAAAGACATTTAATCTCTTTTACCATCTATTTCCTTTCCAGAACAAGAGTAAGAGGAAATCACTTTTTGCCTAACCCACAAGGTTACTGAAAGGATTCATTTAGGTAATATAAAACTATTTATACATCTAATATTGATAAAGCTGTTCATTGATTCCATTACATGCCCAATGGCCCTTTCTTTATGGTGCATCCATTAAGGTTTAGGGTTATTGTTTGTTTTTCTCAGTGAATATTAAATTGTGTGAGCTTGATAGGTGAAAACAGAAAAACTGTTTCTTAAAAGTGAAAAAAGGCCAGGTGCAGTGGCTCACACCTGTAATCTTAGAACTCTGAGAGGCAAAGGCAGGAGGGTCGCTTGTTCTGAAGAGTATGAGACCAGCCTGAGCAGGAACAAGACTTGTCTCTCCTACAAATTAAAACTTAGCAGAGCATGGAGGCAGGCAGCTGTAGTCCTAGCTACTTGGGAGGCTGAGGTGGGTTGCTTGAGCCCAGGAGTTTGAGGTTGCAGCGAGCTTTGGTGATACAGGGCACTTTATCTGGAGTGACACAGCAAGATTCTGTCTCCAAAAGAAAAAAAAAATTTGAAACCAATTTTGTTCACCAAATACATATGCTAAAAATTGAGGTGTATCCATTCAATCAAGATGTACTTGAGCACCTTTTACATGCCAGGGAGAGCCTAGGTGTTTAGAATATATCAGTAATAAAATACACAAGGATACCTGTCTCATGGAACTTAGATTCTTACAATAGGAGGCAGAAAATAAAGAATATTATAATAAATGAATAAATTATATATTCTGGTGGATGATGGTAATCTTGCATTTTAAACAATACGAGAGTATGAAAGGATTACAGTTCGAAGCAGAAGAGTCACAGTGGGTGTCTCTGAGAAGATGACTTAGAGCAAAAAATTGTGAAAGGTGATGAAGCCAGTGACTTGGGCGCTGAGGGATGAAGGAGCTGGGCAGAGGGAGGAGGGGAGCAGAGGCCCTGAGGAGGGAGAAAACTAGTGCATTCAGGGGCCGTGGAGCCAGCCTGAGTGAGTGAGGAGGGCTGGGAGGGGAAGGCCATGAAGTAACAGGAGGCTAGTTGTCACCACCAAACCTCAAAGAAGGACGAAGAGGGTGCCTACAATGGGGCTTTGGGGACACTGCTCCTACACAAAGGCAATCAAAGTGTGCCTTGTGAGCAATTTAATAATAATAATAAACCAACTGGGATTCAGTCTGCTTCTCTTATCAGTACATGCCAGCAATTTTAAGCAACATCAGATAAAATACCCAAACCCTGAATTTTTTGTTGGTCTAAGTTTTAAATAATTGCTATGGCTACTGTGAAGTTTTCTAATTGCATGTAACTCAGATAGCTTCCTGCTCTACAGTCAGCCCCTAAAACATGCAGACTCATCTACATGCATCTGGGTCAAGAGGAAGTAAGTGATGGTCCCAGCAAGCACCTAGCATTTTTATTGTATTTCAAATTGAAAACAGGGAAATGCATTGCAAGCTATAGGGCAAAATGTTTTGTGCGTGGACCCAGGCAAATTTTAGTTGACACATGCAATACTTTAATTGTTTTCAACTACACCTTTACAACTGAAAATAGTTATTTTTAAAATTATTATTCTTCTGATATAATTTATTAATCTGTAATACTATTAAGTTATTATTGTGAGAGACCAGAAAGTAATGATATTTTTTTCTAATTTGTTTCCCAATAAGTACACTAGTTTAATTAAGAAATATTAAGTCAATATTTATTTCCTTTTTTGTAAGGTAATATTGTCTGTTTTTAATGCTTTGAATATATATACAAAGTAAAAATCAAATAAAATTTCATTTTTGCCTTGTTCTTTCCTGGTCATCATTATTATTTACTTGATTTCATGATTATTATTGAGAGTAGCTTTTTGAAAAAATAAAGATGTTAAAAAATGACCCATTGCAGTTTTAAAATATGTAAGGCAGGCCTATGTGCAGAAGCAAGCCCTGATATTATTTCTTAAATATTCACTGCACACAGTACAATGAAATCACCAAGTCTGGGGGCCAACTTTATTACTTTTGGTTGTTGTCCTGAGTGGAAAGTTTTCTTAGGGTTGGCTCAATAAATGGATCCATAAGAAAAATGTGAAAAAAACCTAGATAATAGTATTTGAAAGGCTGCTAGGCCCAATTCATACCATATACAGGACACAGATATCCGGGTTGCACTTTACGTAAGATGGTTCACAAAAAATTAACTTATTTTCTCTCTTTAAACATCTAACAACAGTAAATTGTTATTTCCAGCTATCATAACAGTTAAATTATTTTAATATTATGGAGAATATACATTTTTATATTCTTCTGGTTTTATAAAAATATAACAGAAGAGGCATCAAATCATGGTTATCCGTTATGTAATCACTAAATTGGGTCCTTCATATATAAAATTGAACAATTGCTGCTTGCTACCTATAAACTGAACTGAGAATAAATACAAAAATAAACTCATTTTAAGGGATACTTTTTATCAAGAAAATAAATGAGAGAAGTAATTTGGTTCAGTGGCAGAAACTGAGTCATTATGCTCTAAACCCATGGAGTAGCAGAATACTAATGAATTTTTAAACATACAATTATAAACTTCTAGCTGTGATGATCCCTTCCATATATTTATTATATTATGAATAACATAAAATTATGTCCTAGAAATTTTGTTCATCTTCACACTATTTAAAAGAACTATGTTCAAGTAATTTTTATAATTACTTACACTGATTTGAACTATACCATAATAATACTTTAACCAGATACTTGAATATGCCAATAATCATTGCAACCTTTCAATACATTGGAACCCTCCTTTAGTGCAATAATCAAGATAGAGTTAGTAGCACTCCCAAATATCTTTTTTACTCCCTGTTTTACTTGCATGCTTGCAATTGTTTCCTTTTCAAAAATAGAGACATATGGGGCGGCGCCTGTGGCTCAAGGGAGTAGGGCGCCAGCCCCATATGCCAAAGGTGGTGGGTTCAAACCCAGCCCTGGCCAGAAACGGCAAATAAAAAAATATATATATAGACATATGATTTTTGGCACACACTGATTATATAAGTATATTTCCTTACCATGAAAAGTTTAGGAAAAAAAAAATAAAGAAAATAGGAACATTACTAGTGAAAAAAATATAGTAGAAAATTTCACCTGTGTTTATTTTATAAAATTTAATGCTTCATTTTTAAAACAAAAGGGTATCTTATTATTTATTTAGTCTTATAGTTTCAGAAAATTTTAAATTCAAAAACCTATCTTCCACAATTGCTGCCAATACACATGTTCACACGTATGATCATGATGGTTGCGTACTACTCCACGCTATGTACAGGCTGTGATACACTTTACTTATGTCAGCAGTGAATTCTCTCTCTTCTGTTTTCTTTTCTGCTCCTTTCTTCTCTTCCCTGCTTTTCCTCTTAGTCCATCTGCCCTCTCCCCACCTTGCCTTTTCCTTCATTTACAGTGGCTAAAATGTTACGTTCCAGCTGCAATGTCCAGTCTTATGTGCGTCACCCCTTTTTCCCTCAACATTCTGAGTAGCCATTACTAGTGTACCCATTTTACAGACTATGAAAATGAGGTTTGGAAAGATTGAAGACTCACCCACGGGCATCATGACTATAGACGACAAAACTGGGTTTGAAATTCAGAAGGGTCTGTTTCCAGGTCCGGAGCCCAGGAGCACTTCATAGTAACAGACCCCAACACACGTACTCTCAGGTCCAAACATTTTCTTGGAATAAATTTCCATCAACAGAACTACTCATAGGGTGACTTAATTTTTTTGATACACTCTTTCTAATTAGCTTTGGTAAACATTTTTCCAATGATGCATGCAAAGTCCACCTACATTTCAACTTCCTAGGACCCAATTTGGTTAACTCAATATTTATTTGTTTTCTTTTTTTCATTTTTTTTTATTAAATCATAGCTGTGTACATTAATGCAATTATTGGGTACAATGTGCTGGTTTTATATACAATTTGCAATACTTTTGTCAAACTGGTTAACATAGCCTTCACTATATTTTCTTAGTTATTGTGTTAAGATATTTATATTGTACTCTTAGTAGATTTAACATGCACCCTTGTAAAATGCACCATAGGTGTGGTCCCATTGATTACCCTCCCTCCATCCATCCTCCCTCCTCCCTTACCCTTCCTTTCCTCTTTCCCCATTTCTTGTGCTATAATTGGGTTTTAGCCTTCATATCAAAGCTATAAATTAGTTTCATAGTAGGGCTGAGTACATTGGATACTTTTTCTTCCATTCCTAAGATACTTTGCTAAGAAGAATATGTTCCAGCTCTATCCATGTAAACATGAAAGAGGTAAAGTCTCCTTCTTTTTTTAAGGCTGCATAATATTCCATGGTGTACATATACCATAATTTATTAATCCATTCATGTGTTCACTTGGGCTTCTTCCATGACTTAGCAATTATGAATTGGGCTGCAATAAACATTCTGGTGCAAATATCTTTGTTATATAGTGATTTTTGGTCTTCTGGATATATACCTAATAGAGGAAGTGAAGGATTGAATGGCAACTCTATTTTTAGATCCCTAAGTGATCTCCAAACATCTTTCCAAAAGGAACATTTATTCAATATTTTTTTTAAAAAACCTTTTTTGTGTTCAATTTGTCTTTTATTTCTTACATGCTAAGGTAGGAGCCTTCCCCCACAGTACCAAGGTCCCCTTTGTAGAGGACGCCAAGAACCACATGACCTCTGAGCAAGATGATTTGAAGCTGGGGGGTGGTCCCTCGGCCAGTTCATCCACAGGCGCTCCTTGAGGAGAGAGAACTCGAGTCCATGGCGAGCCTTGGGCACGTAGTAATTGTCTAATACCCCCCTCACCTGTCTTGTGCTATCCCAATAAGAGGTTACTGCAGCGGTTGCTCGAGGCTACCCTGCAATCAAGGTTAGGCTGCCTCCTGCAAGCTTGTACTTCTAATCTGCATCTCGCCTGGTTCCTTTCTGCTGCAATTGAGAGCAGGGCCATAGGGGCAACGACATCTAGTGTAGTCAGCAGGACACAACAGGACACCAGGGACGTGGACCAAAGGGGAAAGTGACACTTGAGAAGTAAGTGACACTTTTGGGAGACAGTGGAAGTCCAAAGGGACACTCCACTCAGGGCAAGTGGGACCTCTGGCCAATCTGGAATCAAGGGAACATCACTCGAAATAAGTGAGGTCTTTAATAAAGACATATAGAGAAAACAATGGGTAACTTCCTTTCTAGGGAGTCGCGAGAATTAGAAAAAGAGGAAGAAAGCGATGTTCAAACAGAATTTGAAAGTGAGGAGAATAGTAAGGTTCAGTGGGCAGCTGGACCCAAGGAGAACTGGAAATCACGAGCATATGATACACACACAAATAAGCAAGGGATTACCTCTATGGCCCTTATGGCTGCTCAAATCAAACAATTGGAAGACCGGGTAAATAATCTCACTGGCAGAAATGCCGAGTTAGAGCACCCAGTATTGCCCTCAGCGCCTCCCTATGTAGATGAACCGCCTGTAACTTCTGTTATGAAAGCCGTGTTAGAAGGGAGTACCCTGGTGACTTTAGGTGGGAAGACACTTTGGGGCTTTTTCTGGTTACGGTCACTGATCTTCCTCCCAATCCCCAACACCCTCAAGAGGGCCAACGTTTTGATCACCATATGATCACCTTTGAGGTTCTGAAAGATTTGAAACAGGCCGTATCACAGTACGGCACACAATCCCCGTTTTCTAGAGGTCTGTTACAGGGACTCTCACAAGAGCAGCGGCTCATTCCCTATGACTGGGACATGATAGGCAGAACTGTTCTTGAGTCTGGACAGTATTTACAGTTCAAAACCTGATGGAAGGAAGAGGCTGACCTGATGAGTCGCCAAAACCAGCAGAGAGGAGTCCCTATAACTCAGAACAGCTCACTGGGTCTGGTCAGTGGCTGGGGATTCCCAATCAACTCCAGTCTAATGACATAGCCGTAATCCAGACAAGGCTGTGTTCTTAGGGCCTGGGAAAAGTTTCAGGCTCCTGGAGATATCTCTAAATCTTTTATTAAGATAGTGCAGTCGGGGAATGAACCATATACCGACTTTCTAGCCCGACTAAAAACTGCAGTCGATAAGGCCGTTGCCCAGCCAGAGCTCAGAGTCGTGCTATTCCAAACTTTGGCATTTGAGAATGCTAACTCTGAGTGTGAAAAGGCCTTGCAACCTTTGAGAGCACAAAATGCTCCGTTAGAGGAGTATATACGGGCATGTGCTGATATAGGAACGGAATTCCACAAGGCGAATTTCCTGGCTGCTGCTTTGAAAGAAGGGATCAGTCCATACCGTCCTAAATGTCATAACTGTGGAAAACTGGGACATAAGAGAAAAGTGTTGGAAAGGGAAGATCTGTAGAAAAAATAATGAACAGAAGACTAATAGCAGATGGAAACCCCCTGGTTTGTGTCCCAGGTGTAAGAAATCACCTCATTGAGCAAGTGAGTGCCCCTCTCGGTTTGATAAAAAAGGGACACCTTTACCGCAGGAAAACTAGTAGGCAGGCCCAGCCCGGGGCCACAGACAAAGAATAGGGGTTAGAGAATGTACCCATTAACCAGCAACTTTGCTCTGTTCAGTCTCTTTTACACACCACCTCAGGCAGTGTTGCTGTGGACTTACCCACATAGGATAATGTCCTTTCACTTCCCAGCATGGGAGCAAAAGAATTGAAAACAGGAGTGTGTGGTCCTCTGCCCCCAGGGACTGTTGGTTTATTGCTTGGGAAAGGTGAATTAGTATTGCAGGCAATGTTCGTCCACATAGGTGTTATTGATGGTAATTACTTAGGAGAAATACAGATCATGATCTCAGTAAACCAACCAACTCAAATTTTGACTGGATAGAAGATCGCTCAGTTGCTACTCTTGCCTTGCATTAAGTTACAAGGCACTGAGGAAAAACATAGTGGTGAACCTGGTAACACGAGTCACATTTTCTGGCAAACAGCTGTTGATAAGAATAGGCCTCAATAGACTCTGAAGGATAAAACCTTTACTGGTCTGTCAGACACAGGTGCTGATGTTTCGGTTATGGCTCTAAATCAGTGGCCTAAGGAATGGCCTAAACAAGTTGTTGCTATTACTTTCGTTGGCATCGGAACTCTAGATTGAATCTTGCAGAGTATTTTGCCTTTGACCTGCTTGGGACTGGATAAGCAGACTGCTCAAATCCGACCATATATAGCTGACGTTGCTATTAACTTATGGGGTCCAGCAAAGGAATGCTGTGATAACCATACCATCCCCTTATGTTAATTCCTTGCAAATGTCAAATTTAGCATAGAGGCCACTGCCCCGAAATATGCTCTCAGGTTATCCTGGAAGAGTAATAATCCAGTGTGGGTGGAGCAGTGGCTTTTAACTAAGGAACAACTGGATGCTTTAAAATTCTTAGTACAGGAACAATTGGAGCAAGGGCATATCAAGCCATCCACCAGCTCTTGGAATTCAGCTGTCTTTGTGATAAGAAAGAAATCAGGCAATTGGAGAATGCTTACTGACCTTCACAAAGTTAATAAAACTATTATACCCCTGGGACCCCTGCAGTTAGGACTTCCTTTACCCTCCATGATTCCTTCCAACTGGCATTTGTATGTTATTGCCTTAAAGGATTGTTTTTTTTACCATATACCTGCATCCTGAAGACCACATTTTGCCTTTTCTGTTCCTGTCTATAATCAGCAGAAGTCTCCCAAGTGTTACCAGTGGCAGGTTCTGCCACAAGGTATGTTGAAGAGTCCTACACTGTGTCAACAGTTTGTTGATCAACCGTTACAGATTCTTAGAAGGAAATATTCTACAACTTACATTATCCATTATATGGATGACATCTTATTGGCACATCACAGCTTGACAGTTTTACAGGAAATGTTTGAACAAGCTATATGTATACTAAAGTCTTACGGTCTTCAAATTGCTTCAGAAAAGGTGCAAACTACAGCTCCTTATAATTATTTGGGTTATAAGTTGACTCAAATTCTTCCACAATGTGTTCAACTCTGATTGGATTCCTTGTCTACTTTAAATGACTTTCAAAAGCTATTAGGTCATATTAATTGGTTACATTCTATTTTAGGAATTCCAACCTATGCTTTATCTAATCTTTTCAAAATTCTAGAAGGACCTCCAGAATTAAATAGTCCTTGTTTACTCACTCCAGAAGCCAAGGAAGAACTGCAACTAATTGAAAAGAAGTTTGCATCAAAAGAATTAGATAGGGTTGATGTCAGATTTCCGATTTGGTTAATAATTATAGCCACTAGTCACTCCCCAACTGGAGTTATTTATCAAGTAGATACTCTTTTAGAATGGTTGTTCCTTTCTAACGGAACTACACAAAAATTACAACAATACTTAGATAAAATTTGTGAATTGGTTGCTAAGGGTGGAAATAGAATTCACCAATCATTAATCATTACAGGTTATGATGCTAATTCTATTATTGTTCCTTTCACAGAAAAGTAAATACAACTTAATTTTCAATTATCAATATCATGGCAAATTGCTTTTGCATCCTTTACAAGCTCAAATGGTAATGAATATCCTAATGACAAAAGATTTCAGTTTTTAAAGCTTACTAACTGGATTCTCCCTTATGTTGTTAGAGATGCTTCAATATCGGATGCTATTATCTTTTACACAGATGCCAGCAAGCATGGTAAAGTTGGATATACAGATGGTAATACTTTCAAAGTTGTTCAAAGCCCTTAAACCTCGGGTCAAAAAAATGAAATATATGCTATTTTTATTTTACTTCAAGACTTACCTTGTGCAATAAATGTGGTTACGGACTCTCAGTATGCCTGCACAGCTATTAGAAAGAGAGAAACAGCAGCCATCACTTCCACTGATGAGATTTCTTCTCTCTTTTGATCTATTCAGGCACTTATAAAGCATGGGTACTCACCCTAGCTACATAACTCACATCAGAGCACACACCATATTACCGGGTCCAATGACCTCATGGAATGCACAGATAGATCGGGCCCTTATTGGCACTGTTCAAAAAGCTTCTACCTTTCACTCTTATACACATGCTAATGCAAAAATGCTCCGTAAGAAATTTCAACTTACAAGAACTCAGTCTCAGCAAATTCTTTCTAACTGCTCTTCTTGTCCAAAGATACACTTACCTCCCTTTCCAGAGGGAACCACCCTAGAGGAGAAGCAGCAAATCAGATCTGGCAGGTGGATGTGACCATCGTCTCATCCTTTGGTAGACTGAACCATGTTCATCATTCCATAGATACTTTCTCTCATTCTTCTTGGGCTACTGCCTTACCAGGAGAAAGGACTCACCATGTCATTCGACATTTGTTAGAGTGCTTTAATATTATGGGTCTCCCTAAATCTATTAAAACTGACGATGCACCTTCTTATTCTCCTCACAAATTAAATACCTTCCTATCTTTTTGGAAAATTCAATTCCAAACTGTGTTCCAAAAATTCAATTCCAAATTGTATTCCTTACAATTCTCAAGGACAAGCTATCATTGAGCGACATCATAAAACATTGAAAGATATGTTAGATAAACAGAGGGGGAGAGGATATCCTCCCTTTGAATAATAGTCCTAAGTACATGCTCACTAAAACTCTTTTCACTCTTAATTTTCTGAATCTCAGCAATGACGGAAAGACAGCTGCAGAACGCCATTGGATATCTCTCATCCACCATCATCTCCAACACAACAACCTATTTTTTATAGGAAACCTGACATGTCAGAGTGGAAGCCTGGTTATGCACTGCATTGGGGTTGAGGTTTTGCCCATATTGTTACAAAACAACAAGAGAAGCAGTGGCTACCAGCCCGCTGGGTTAAGCCTCGACACGAGCAGGAAAACTTGCCAGCACTTTAACAAATTTGTTTTCACTAACTTTTCTTTTATTCACAGGACCCTTATTTTTGGAGCCTAGGTAATTTCATAATAGAGAAACTCTGGGTCAATCGCCTCTGTGGGAACTCTAGCTGCCTCTCCCATATCACCGTCCATCGTCAGCAGGAAGCAGTTAAGGGCAGTCAGCATCCCATTTCCCTAAGAGGCAGTTGGAGCTTCTATGCAGAGTGGGAAGATTGATCCAGGATTTCATTATTTGGGACTGAATAACAAGCCCCAGGTAGGCTTAGTATGCATCTTCTAAACCTTCGAAAGTTATGACAACAAAGATCTCAAACAGCAGGCTGCAAGGTAACGGTTATACTGGTATCAGCCAAGGAAAGAGAATTTCACTTGTTGGATTTATATCTGTTTCAGTTGGGCACCTAATCTTTAAGTTAGACTGCTCTTTGGAATGGGTCTGAGTTTGGTACAGCCCTTCCCCCACCTAACATAACTTCGGGTGGTGATTAATACTTCCCATGGAAGCGTCATGGGCCCCATGGGTCAGCCCGGAGCACGGAGTTGGGTGGTGATTAGCCCAAAGGGGACATGTTCTCCCCTATGCCTAGTTTGGCTAAAATAGTTTCCCTTATACCCAGATTGGTTCCGTTAGTGTAATTCTGTTATACTTATATGCCCTTTGGTTTCTTTTACTTAGCAGGAAGGAAAGTTCCTCGGCGAGAACAGCTGAAATAACCAACGACAGATTCTCTCCTTTGCCTGTCCAGAAATGTCTTTCATACACTAGAGGGGGGATATGTAGAGGACGCCAAGAGCCACACGACCTCTGAGCAAGATGATTTGCAGCTGGGGGGCGGCCCTCAGCCAATTCGTCCGCAGATGCTCCTTGCAGAGAGAGAACCCCAGCCCAGGGCAAGCCTTGGGCAGGTAGTCATTGTCTAATACTCCCTCACCTGTCTAGTGCTGTCTCAGTAAAAGGCTACTGCGGAGGCTGCTGGGGGCTACCCTGCAATCGAGGTTAGCCCGCCTCCTACAAGCTTGTGCTTCTCATCCGCATCTCGTCTGGTTCCTTCCTGCTGCGATGGAGACCAGGGCCACAGAGGATCCGACACCCCTTCTTCCTGAGCCTCCCAGGGTAACAAGTCTTGTGATGTCGCCTCCCCGGGGATGTGCATGGGAGTCTCCTCCTGTAGCCCGACCTCCTGCTGCAGTAAACGCCCTCCAGGGAAAAGGTGCACCCTGACCCCCAAGTGCTCATGGAGCTGTTGACACTTGGGGTGTCTTCAGTCCCTGTGGCACACGATGCTGTCCTCCTTGGAACCTCCCATCAGTTGCACAAGGTTTTCAGGGCACCAAAGCGGCCATAGACTCTCACGGGTCTGCTTCCCCACCTGGCCTCCCCTCTTCTGTCGTCTATTTCAGCTCAGCCTTTCCCTCCCCCAGCACTTGCAGTCAGGTGCTTCGTGAGGAGTAAAATTATCCTGGTGCTTCCAGAGTACTCCACCGTGTCCACAGCCCCGTCCTCACTATGCTGTCTGCTCAGCCAGAAATCACCACTGCCGCTCACTCCTTCCTCAGCTGGAGCTCAGCTGGTTCTCCTCAACTATCCTCAACGCCTTTGTCCATTTTCCTTTCCTTACCAGTCTGGGAAAAAACAAAACAAACAAAACTCCTACAAAGCCTGGATTAATGGAGCTGTCTTGACTTCTCCATGTCTAAGTTGCAGCAAAATGACTTCTGCTGGAAAACAGCACACCTGAATAGAGGCTCCGACACCGACGGGTCCGTTTTCAATGCTGATTACAGCAAGTCTATCTCCCGACCCCCCAGCCCTCATCTGCACCAAGCACTCCACCCTCCGTGATGCGGCTTCCATTCCAGCCACCGTGATGACAGCCCCCCATCCACCTGCTCGTTATAAGGATGGCGCGTCCTCCCTCTCTCAGGCTTCAAACAACCCTCCTCTGCTTTCTATGACAATTCATCCCCCCACTTTTCTTTCAATACGATTTTTCCCTTTGTCACTGTTCTTTCTGGGCTTCTCTTTGTTGCTCTTCAGGGTGCTGCCTGAGGACCTGGATTAATTCTACACACTATTCCTTGAAATGTCTTACCTTCTCCAACTTTTCCCATAGCTAATTGCTCCCTTGAGGATACCTTGGTCCTACACATCCTGCCAAGATCCTACTCCTTATTTCAAATCTACACCTCTAATTGTTTATTTGCCTATTTCCTTAGAAATCCCCACTTCTATCCTCATCACCTAAAGGACCGTTGTATTTACAAATAAAAATAGAAAAAGAAGAAGAGTTACTTGTCTAAACCTTACTTAACTTTTAGGGGTTAGCCTAGGTATTGCATTTTGGGGGAAAGCCTTCAACACACGCTAAATCTAGATTAAGTACTCTTCCTACCTGAGAGCACCCTGAACTCCCTTTCATTACTCCGT
The DNA here is from genome assembly GCA_963573935.1 of Arctocebus calabarensis. Classification (NCBI taxonomy): domain Eukaryota; kingdom Metazoa; phylum Chordata; class Mammalia; order Primates; family Lorisidae; genus Arctocebus; species Arctocebus calabarensis. The sequence goes on along the minus strand of CAUYON010041722.1, from coordinate 7,689 downwards.
TCACTGTCTTACGATTTCTCATACAATTTTGTCTCTTCCAGTTGTCTATAAATTGTTTCCGTGACAAAACAGACAGCAATGATTTTTCTATTATCGTCCCAACTTTGCACCGTGCACACAGTAGGTGCCCATTCTACTCAGATGCACTGAAGTCAGAGGAATTTAATTCTAAGTTCCTTTTCCAGACGTAGGCCACCAAAGCTAGGCTGTTCTGGCCTGCCCTGACCTCCTTGTCTCAGCTGTCACTTTCTAGAGACGGTTGCACACACATCTTCTAAAACCCCTTTCTCCAAGGTTAACAACGCTTGCTAACTGATGCCAAAGAATCTACTGCCTTATACACTTTTCAAGGAAAATAAATCTACGAATTCATGTGGACTCAACTTTACGTCTTGCACACTTGGAAATTCTGCCCCACAGTTATTTTCCCCAAATGTGTTTATATTTATGTAACATTCTGAAATCTTTATCTGATATTTAGTTTGCTATTAAATAAGGTTACATTTATGTGTTACTGCATATCATTAATGTCTTCTGTTTTTATATTTTATCTTCAGCTCCTTTGGACTTTTATATCATTGAATCTATGCCACACTAATTGCTGTCCATGGAGAACACATTTATATGTCTAGGAGGAGACTTCCCCTCCCCCATTAAAAAATGCTTTGCAATTATTTCTTTAGTAAAATACTAGTAAAAAAAATCACTTAGGAATTACTTTCTATGGGCCAGGCGCTATGTTCAATGCTTGACTTACATGACTAGTAAAATTTAATCTTAGGGAGTATGCTTTATTAGTGTATTTACTTTAAGGATTGCCTGAATAAAAGTTGTAAGCATTAAGTAACACAAGTTGTCTGCTCCCTATATGAGTACAGTGTATCACTTTCATTAAAGAAAGAAACTCTTGTTGCGACAGGGATTAGATACAGGTTAACTGTACAGTTTTATTTACTGGGATATCTGACAGTGTTGCAAACTGACTCTTCCTGCTCAGTATTGTGATTATTCTTGATGCAATTATTTACATTCATGATTATAGTTTTACATTTTTTAATATAACTAATAGTTACAGAGCCCATACTATATTGCGGGGGCTATTCAAATACTTTACAATAATTAAGTATTCTAATTATCATTATGACCATATGACATTAGCATTACTACTATTTTCATTTCACAGATAGAAACCAAGGCACAGAAATGTCCCTTTAAACTAAATGACTTAATATCATAGTTGATGTGTGACAAAAATGGTATTTTATTGTTATGTTATATTACATTACATTATATACTGTATTATAATATTATATTTATTATATTATTCTCTTGGCTCCAGACCCATGACTTAGTAAGCTCTCAGACTAACTCTGAAATCACTGACAACATTGTGGGTATTTATATGTTATTGATATTTGTGGACACTTCTGATCTATCACAGAGACACTGGGTGCTGAGGCTCTTATAATCAATCAGTTACTATCATTTTCTGGATCTGTCATCAGTCAGGTATGAAAGCTATCCTCCATCCTGAAAAACTGAGCTATTTAGGAGTAGGGCTAAGCTTTCATAACAATTAGTATCTGTAAATGTAAAGAACAGGATTAAAGAGAAACTAATTATTATTATTTTTAACATGCTCTACTCTTCCAAGTGTACTTAAAATTATTCCATCATAAGTTATATTAATAAGGGTAATATTAAGGAAAAATACATACATGACTTGGCTCAAGGTCATTTCTTTTAAGGTCATAGGTTTTTGTTGTTGTTGTTGTTTGTTTTGAGACCGAGTTTCACTTTGTTGCCCTCTGTAGAAGGCCCATGGCATCACAGCACAGCAACCTCACACTCCTAGACTTAAGCGATTCACTTGCCTCAGCCTCCTGAGTAGCTGGGACTACAGGCTACCCACCACAATGCGTGGGTATATTTTAGAGATGGGATTTCACTCTTGCTCAGGTTGGTCTTGAAGCCATGAGCTCAAGCAATCCACCCACCTCGGCCTCCCAGATTGCTAGGATTACAGGCAGGAGCCACTGTGCCCGGCCCAAGGTCATGGCTTTTTAACTGAAATAAATCACAGCACACATGGCAAAAAGCTTTTCCTATATTGATTGATTATTTTCATTCTGGGCTTAGGAATCAAGTAAAATCAATGCCAATGCACCAGAGGCAGCCCTAACCAGCCTTCACCCATTTCATGTGTGGTCACCCAGGAAGTAAACAGCACGCACACTTGTGCTTTTGGTCACTGGAACAGCCGCTAACAGTCACTGGCCCCAGGTTTCCCAAGTTGCTTTTTGTCTTTCAGTGATGACACATACTTACTGGTTTCTAATATCGGCAGTACTGAGCCAACAATCTTTGACTTATTCTCATTACAGAGTCATAAAAGTGGTACCTGCAGGACGTTATTCCATGCTTCCATTTAAAAGTAAATCATTTTAGTTTTAAAGTAGCTCTGCAAAACTCCATTCCAAATCTGCTTTAGGATTTTAGAACTCAGACACAGTTACACAAAATAAAATCAAATAAATTGACACAAGAGTATAATTTATGGTCAAGGGAGGAAGACCTTTGCAGCAAGCAAGATGAATCTGGGTCTTTCAAATCTTTATTTATGCATGCTTTTTCAGTTTTACTTCATATATATGTTAGCCAGAAATGTAATCAATAAGTGGTTTTATGTTTCTACTCTTTAATTCCGTTTGCAATGGTAGTCTTTGCAATAGCCTTGTAAAACACTTGAGGAATTTAGAGCAGTCTAAGCTCACTCAATAAAATCTTTACCCATGCTCATCTGAATCCTATACCATGGTCTCTACTTCTGTATCCTCTGCTGAACACCGCTGGAGAAAAATTAATACTGTGAACTAGATCCATTCTGCAAACTCATTTTTGCCCTCAGAGTATTTGTTGAACTTTTATTTTTATTTTTTTGCAGTTTGGCAGAGACCGGGTTTGAAATCGCCACCTTCGTTATATGAGGCCGGCAACCTACTCGATGAGCCACAGGTGCTGCCCTGAATTTTTATTTTTTATTTCCTGAACTCTCTCTCCAACTCATCACAGGGGTTATTCCAAACCCTCACTGTGCGGTTCCACTCTCCATCTTAAAAGGTAACTTTTGTTCCTACTGATGTATGAGCACAGGAAAGTTGTAGATGTAAAGGGCCTCAGCCTCATCCTCTTTTCTCACAAGTGAACTTTGAAGCAGAGCCCCCCTGAGACAAACAATTAACATACTTAAATCTCACCTGTTCTTTCCATTTTTGAAAATGTTTGACACTAATAATTTATGATAAAAATCTATATCTAAATAATTCTGAAAGAATTATTCAATAGGTATAAAATAAAACTGGTAAGTAATAAAGAAGCCTGTGTTCTACTTGGCATCCCAGCGTATTTGAACTTGGCTTTCTCTCTTCAAGCTTCCTTCCCTTCTGATTTCTCTTTTCTTTTTCTTCCTTTCTTTGTTTCTTCTTTCTTTTCTTCCTCCTGTTTTCCTTTCATCCTTTCTTCCTCTCTCTCAAAAGTACATAAAATAACAGTATGCTTTAACTTTAAAGTGTCTCATATTTTATGAAATTTTGCATCAATTTAAATAGTGCTAGGGATTCTGACAATTAGTGACAATTATTCTAAAGACCAAGAATCCAAACAGCAGTTTTTTTAGGTTAACATTTTTTCACATGTCCTTTTTCAATGCCTTCACTTCCACTGGCACACTAATCAAAATACTTTTAAAAATCATTTTCATAAGCTTATCATGCATACAATTCAAATACTCATAAATTTAGGTTTTATGTTAAATATTTTGAATGAGATAGAAAAGCCCAGGTTGTTTCTTACTGATTATATGACTTTCGTCATATTGTTCTTTACAATGATCTTCAAAGTGGTTGAAAATCATCATCTCAAAAATCATCCAGGAGAATATTATTAATTTTTATCATCGAAAAATTAATTTTTACATTCATATTTTAATATACTAGGTATACAACAAATATTTCCTGAGTCTCTGCATTGATGAATAATGGTAAACTTCCTCCTTTTATAAAGAACGTCAAACTTGCATTATATTTTTTCATCAAGCGAAAATAACCGATATTTCCTAAAAATATCTTGCTTGCACATGTGTGTGTTCATATTGACCCCTGACCCCTGACCTCACTACATGAACTAGCCCAGCTAAACTTCTACAGAAGATGGAGAATACAAGCATGAAAAGAGGAAAAATGAGAACAAAACAAGGAAATAAACACACGTTAGGGAAGCTCCTCTGCCACTGGGGATGTTACGAGCAGCCTGTGGCGGTGGTGCGCTCTGAATCAATGTGCTCTTCTACAGAGGATCAGGCGCAGCCACGTCCAATTACTGACAACCCAGGAATAATCAGCACCCATTATTGGAAAGCTCTTATGTCCGGGCTTCCTGTGCTATCGGTATTGTTGTTGTCCACAGAAACTCACTAAACTGAAAAAAACCTGGCATCCCTCATCTCTGTCAAGCCATAAAAACATTACAGGCAATGTCTTAAAGTCACTTAAGCCTACTGGCTCCATGCACTCAGCTTGTCAGCCCTCCATAAATGACAGCCGATTGCTGATGGCAGGAAGTGACACATCAGTGAATTAAAAATTTACACTGCACTATATGAATACATTTCCTAACAATCAGCATTATTGGCTGCTAAACTGAGCTTAAAAAGATGTACAGACCTTGAAATTTTAAATCACATTCTTGTCTAATAAACACAAGTCATACTTTTATTTAGATTAAAAAGGATCATTGAGAAGAATTTAGAGATCTGTTACTAATTAAATATTACTGTAAAGCAGTGAATATAACTAGAAAGCATTTAACAGTTTAGTAAAAGCTTTAAAAATTCATTTCGGTGGATGGCGCTCTGATGGTAAACTATTTTCTTACAAATACAGTCGGCTCTCTCTATCCACGTGTACAACAGCCACAGATTCAACCAACCACATATCAAAAATATTCGGGAAAAAACAATAACACAATTAAAAAGCTACAACTAGAAAAGCAAGATAGTATAGCAATCATCTGCATTCCATTTGCATTGCAGTAGTATTTTAAAGTAATCTAGAGGTGATTGGAAATACATGGGAGGATGTACACAGATTGTTAGAGCCTAAAGAATTCCCCCACCTCCCCTCCCAGGACAAAAGGCCCACCTTGCCCCACCTCAAGAGTTCTGCTGGAAAGACCGTAGGCCCCCTAAGCCTTCCAGCAACCTGTGGAATCTCTCTCCCCCTACTCCCAGTATAAAAACAAGCCCCCAAACACTCTCAGTGAGGTTATATGCAAATGTCATACCATTTTATATGAGAGGCTTGAGGGTCTGAAAATTTGGGTATCTGCATGGGTCCTAGAATAAATCCCCCTCAGATACCAAGAGATGACTGCCTTCTTGATATAGTATATATGATTATAAAGGATACTTAATTCCTACAGAAGAATAAGCTTAGATGTGGACTGCAGATTTTAAAGAATAATTCTCTTATTTGTCTAGAGCACTAGAGCATTCCAGTGTTAGAATGTACATCAGTGCAAGGACACCCGCTGGTAAATGACAGAACAGGAGCAAAGGGACACAGACCTAGAAGTCGTGATGCCTGTTCCATGGACTCTCTACAAGTGCAGGGCCTGTCCCTACCACTGACTGAGCAGATGGCGCGTTGAGGACCGACGCAACTGTGATCAGCCCCACCACTTGTGGCACTGAGGTTTAGTGTTTTGAAGATTTTTTTCGCCTCTCTCTTTTCCTAATGTTTGTTTTTTCTCATCGCTCTTCTGAAATGGTAGCTGCCGAATTCTACAATTTTGACCCTGAACATTGTTTCATTTCCAACTCTCCCCCTAGAATTCAGCTTTCCCTAATCCAAACTAAAATTATTCAGTCCAGTAAAGATCTTCTTGTACTCTGTATACTACCTTGGTGCCTTTATTTGAAAATCAATTAAGTACACAGGCATGGTGGTTTCTCAGTTTCACATACATATTATCTACCTGCATGCCAAAACCATGCTGGATGTTCCAACTTTCTACATACATATTGATCTTTCCTGTACTTGTTATATCATTTACAGAGATGCAGGTACTGAAATGTCCAACTATGTTGGAATTTTTTCTTTGGACCTTTAATTCTAACAGTTTTTACTTCGTATATTTCAAAGTTCTATTACTAAGGACACATACAATAGAATTGCTATGTATATCTCTATAGGAAGACCTCCTTAATCTCTGTTAATTTTGTTTCCTCAGAGTCTATTTCATTTGATAAAAATAATCAATTAAATTACCTGAAATCTGCTTTTTGCGATTACCATTTGCATAAAATAAGTCATTATTCTTTCAAAATATCTGTGACTTTAAACTGCAAATGCAACTCTGGTAGAGAGTGCACAGTTGGGTTTTGTTTTTACCTAATACGACAACTGCTACCCTGTAAGTAGAATTTTAAGTCCGTTTACAGTTAAAGTAATTAACTGAGATTTAATTTATCAAGTTTCTACATTTTCTATCTATTGACAATTCACTATAAGCAGAGGGGCAATGCTGCTATTACTGTCATAGTAATAGCACATAACGACTGTTAACTAACACTTGCAGGTGACCAGCAAACATTAAACAGCCTAGAATATCAGAATTTCCACTGAAGTAGTGGGAAGACGGGATGGAGTTAAATTTTGAACTTCTTTAGCTGTCAGTACAGCCTTTATTAGATTAGCAGTGGAGAGGCATCCAAGAAGTTTTGAGCTAATGGGATGAGATTGGCAGTTTGTGCTTGAGGAAGTTTAGCCCAAGTTTATCACGCAACTGTAATGGGATGAGATGGGCACAGGCAAATGAGTAGGGAAGCAGCACCTGAGTTCACAGGGCCATGAACAAGAACGGGGCCGTGACGAATTTAACAGAAGCGTGGGAACCCAGGTCTATTGCTGCATTAGTTCAGTACAAGAAAATTATAAGTCAAAGAGGAATCGAAAGTTTTGGGCCTGCCTGACTTTGGAGGAACAAGTAAAATCCGTGGAAATGAAAAATTTCAGGGCAGTATCTAATTTCAGGAACATTACATTAATGATACCACTTTGAGTGTGAGGCTAGTAAGCTAGCAAATGTTGAAAGAGATATCCAGATCTCCTGTTATAAAAAAAAAAACTCTTAGGAAACAGAAATATATGTGTTACGACAATTGCTTATTTTTGTTTTCACTAAACTCAAATGATCACCAGACAGAGCCTCAAGAGAAGGCTGAGTTTCAGAAAGAAGATTGAGAATATTTACACATATGTCAGATGAGTGAGCTACACAAGGAGAAAAATAGGTCATTAGCAGAAGATAGAATTTGTGGGGAAAAAATCCAAACTGAGAAAGAGAAGATGGTGATATTGACATGCATGCCATTTTTGATACTTTTGTATGATTAGGAAAATGTGACCGTTTAAATTTATCTAGTTTATTCGAGGTTTTTTTCTGGTTCGAATAGCCAAGACACTACTTACAAATAAAAGCAAAGCTAGAGGGATCACGTTACCAGACCTGAGACTGTACTATAAATCGATAGTGATCAAAACAGCATGGTACTGGCACAAAAACAGAGAGGTGGATGTCTGGAACAGAATAGAGAACCAAGAGATAAACCCAAATACTTACCGCTATTTG
>CAUYON010041721.1:0-67792 GCA_963573935.1 Arctocebus calabarensis | reverse complement strand
CTCGGGAGGCTGAGGCAAGAGAATCACCTAAGCCCAGGAGTTGGAGGTTGCTGTGAGCTGTGTGATGCCATGGCACTCTACCGAGGGCAATAAAGTAACACTCTGTCTCTACAAAAAAAAAAAAATATATATATATATATATATGGTGCTCCTATGAATCAGGAAAATATAACTGAGGAAAAATGGGCAAATGATATAAGAAATTCACAAAAGAAAAAATACTAAGCCTCTCTTGTGAGCAGAGAAATGTAAATTAAAATGAAACATTTTTCATAATTGCCAAGACATGGAAACAGCCCAAGTGCCCATCAACCCATGTATGGATTAACAAATTGTGGTATATGTACACCATGAAATACTATGCAGCCGTAAGAAAAGGTGGAGACTTTACATCTTTTATGTTTACCTGGATGAAGCTGGAACATATTCTTAGTAAAGTATCTCAAGAATGGAAAAAAAGTATCAGATGTACTCAATAGTACTATGAAATCAATCACCTACACATTCCTACAAATGGTAAAACATAACTATAGTCTAGAAAGAAGAAGGGAAGAAGAGAGAGGGGAAGGGAGGCGGAAGGAGGGAGGTATTTGGGGGGACCTCACCTAATGTGCATGATGCAATGGTACCTTTCAAAGCTTAAGAAGAGAGTCTTATCATTGTGATGGATGTGTTAATCAGTTCAATGTAAGCATTTCACGTATATCAAATCAGTACACTGAACCCCGTAAGTGCATCAGTGTGCATAGTTGTTATTAAAAACAAAAACAAAAATGAAACATTTTTGTTTATAAAATTATAACAAGTTAAAGAAACATATCCAGTATAAGGGTAGGATGAAGCTACCTCATACATTTTTTACAAGTCTATGTTGCCCAGGCTGGACTCAAGCTCCCAGGTTCAAATGATCATCCCTCCTCAGCACCCTAAGTAGCTGGAACTACGGGTGTGCACCACCACACCACAGGGCCTTTTTGAAAGCCAAAAAAAAAATGACATTATCAAAATTTTAAATATATATACTATTTAGTGTATTTTTCAAGTGCTCCCAAGAGTACTAAAAAATGTGTACTAAGATATATGTACAAAAATTTCTGGAACATTGTAATTTAAAAGAATGTAAAACAGGCCAGGCACAGAAATCCTAGCACTCTGACAGGCCAAGGTGGGAGGATTGCTTGAGGCCAGGAGTTCCACACCAGCCTAAGCAAAAACAAGACCCTCATCTCTACAAAAAATAGAAAAATTAGCCAGGCCTTACAGGTTCCTCTAGTCCCAGCTATTCAGGCATCTGAGACAGGAGGATCACTGAAGTCCAGGAGTTTGAGAGTGCAGTGAGCTATGACAACACCACTGCACTCTAGACTTAGCAACAGAGCAAGACCCTGTCAAAAAAACAAGCTAAAACCACCTAAGTTCCCAAATGTAGGGGTACAATTAAAATGGGACTCATCCATACTCTGGAATATTACACAGAATTTGAAAAGAAAGAGGATATATATATATATATATATACACACTGTTATTTTTATATATGATCTTTACCATTGTCATCTAGAAATCCAAATGCTCCAAAATCCAAAACTTTGAGCATCAACATGACACTCAAAAGAAATGGTCATTGGGCGGCGCCTGTGGCTCACCGAGTAGGGCACCGGCCCCATATACCAAAGGTGGCAAGTTCAAACCCGGCCTCAGCCAAAGTGCAAAACAAAAAAATAGCTGGCGGTCCCAGCTACTCAGGAGGCTGAGGCAAGAGAATCATCTAAGCCCAGGAGTTGGAGGTTGCTGTGAGCTATGTGACGCCACGGCACTCTACTGAGGGCCGATCTCTACATTAAAAAAAAAAAAAAAGAAATGGTCATTGGAGCATTTTGGATTTTCAGATTTGGGGTGCTCAACTGTTAAGTATAGACAGGTAGTTCTGAGTTACAAACATCTGACTTATGTACAACTGGCGCACATGGTGGCTAGTACAGTACAGGTAGAAGGTAAATGAAACTGTTCCAACTTACATACAAATTCAACTTAAGAACAAACCAACAGCTCCTATCTCATTTATAACCTGTAATGCAGCTATGCCAAAATTTTAAAAATGGAAACATTTTCAGTCTCAAGCCTTTTGGATAAGAGATATTCAACCTGTGTGTGTGTGTGCATGTATAAAACCAAGTGAAAAAATCGAGTCATAGAATATATATTTGTTAATGTATTCATTTATGTACAAAATAACTTCTTGCACATGAGTATATATGTACAAATGCACAGAAATGATACATGCTAAATGTCAATAGATAATTAAGGAGGAAAATGAGATTTGAAGAAGGAAGCAGATTTGTTTTCAGCTTAACTCCTGCATGTTTAAATACTATTTATAGTGAGTATATCAACATGATTTTTAAAAAACAAGGCACTAGTGATTATTAATTCAAAATTATTAAATATTTCACATATTAGCAAATAATGAGACACTCATTGAACCCAATTCCCACATTTGACAGATGTTATATTTCACTGTATTTAAGTCATAAAATCTTTTAAAGCTAAAGTCCTGCCTCCTTTCTCCTCTCTCTCCTCTCTCTCTAAAGTCCAGACTAGGACCAAAAGGTTTTGGAAGGGCAAATTCTCTCTCTTGCTTGAGCTAAGACATTCATCTCCTCCTGACATTACTCTCCTGGTTCTCAGGTTTTCAGGCACAGACCAGGACTTACATCATTGACCCCCAATTCTCATGCCTTTAGACCTCCAGCTTTCCTCATTCTCCAACTTGCAGATAGGTGGAAGATTGTGAGATTTATTGGCTTCTGTGACTGCATGAACCAATTTCTATAGTAGATCCCTATCAATCAATAGGTAAGTACAAATATAAATATATCTTATTGATCCTTTTGCTCTGGAGAACCCTGAATAACACAATGTCGCAAACAGAGTAGGTTTATGAAAAAAGATCAGTTTAGCTTTGGACAGGTATTGATTGAAATGCCTATTAAAATATCCAAGTAGAGATATTAAAAGGACATTGGATTTAACACCTGGAGTTTAGTAAATGATCTGAACTGAAATATAAATTTAAGAGTCATTAGCTTAGCATAGATAAGTACTTAGACAGGCACCAGGCTCATGCGTATAATCCCAACATTTTGGGAGTCTGAGGCAAAGGGATTGCTTGAGACATGAAATTTGAGACTAGCCTAAGCAACACAAAAAATTGTTTCAATTACCTGGGCATGGTGATGTGTGACTATAATCCCAGCTACTCAGGAAGGTGAGCCCTTGAGCCCACCAGTTTGAGGCTGCAGGTAGCTATGATTGGGCCACTGCACTCCAGCCTGCATGGCAGAGTGAGACTCTGTCTCTAAAAAATAATAATAATTTTAAGTACTTAAAATGATGACATTGGGTAATACTACCAAGAAGCTGAATGTAGATAGAAAAGTAAAACATCAAACAAAGATTGGGCCCTGAGGTACTGTGGTGCTAACAGGTTAACAAAATGGGGACAACAAGCAATAGAGTTCCCTGTAAAGTAGGATGAAAACAAGGTGAGTATAGAGCAAAATTTAGAAAACTCTGGCTCACAGGGACCAAACCTGACCTTCCGCCTTTTTCTATAAATAAAGTTTTGCTGGAACACTGCAACATGTTACGTATTTTCAGTGGCTGAGTTCATACTACAGTCAATACAAGGGCATAGTCGAGTAATTGCAGCAGAGACTACATGGTCCACAAAGGCTAAAGTTTTGATCTGGCCTTATGAAAAAAATGTTTGCTGATTCCTAGTGTAGAGTCCTGGAAGCCAAGTTTCACTGAAGACAGAATGAAACTCTTTGCCAAATGCTACTGACAGGTCAAAAAAGATTTAAACTGAAAACTACTATTGGACTTAGCAACATGGAGATGACTTTGATGACTCTGGCAAGAGAGTTTTAGTGAAATAATTGGCGAAACATTCTATGTTTATGTTGTTCTCCCCAAATTTCTGTCTAAATTAATTGCAATTGCAATTTAAAAAATTTTTAGAAACTAGAAAAACCAACTCAAAAACTTATGAGGAATAACAAAGGTCCACAAATAGCTAAATCAGTCATGACAAAGAGGATTAAAATTAGATAACCATATGCAAAAAAGAGGACTTTGATCCATATTCACACCTTACACAAAAATTAACTAAAAATCAATCATAGACCTAAATGTAAAACCTAAAACTACAACACTACTTGAAGTAAACAGGAGAAAATCTTGTGACCTTGGTTAGGTGAAGATTTCTTAGACATAGTAGTAACATCCAAAGCATAATACATAAAAGAAAAAATACATAGCTAGACTTTATCAAAATTTAAAACTGTTTGCTCTGCAATAGTTTTTATTAAAAAGAGTGAAAACACAACCCACAAACAGGGAGAAAATATTTATAAATTGTATATCTGATAACTTTTACCTGGAATATAGAAAGAACTTTTAATAAGAAGAAAATGAACCACCCAATTTTAGCAAATAAATATTTGGACAGTCACTTCACAGAAAAGATTTACAAATGAGAAATAAGCATATGAAAATTTCAACATCATTGAAGTTCATTAAAAAAAAAATCACAGTGATATACTACTACATCCCTGTTAGAATGGCCAAAATTAAGATGATTGGCCATTCCAAGTATAAGTGAGACTATGAAGGAAATGAAATTTCATATTTTGCTGGTGGAAATGTAAAATACCAGAACAACTTTGGAAAACTTCAATTTCTTTAAAGTTAAACATATACCTCACACATAATCCAAACTTTCCACTGCAAGGTATGTAGTACTTACCTAAGAAAAATGAAAGCACCGGCTTGGCTCAGCACTCATAGCACAGTGGTTACGGTGCCAGCACACACACCACGGCTGGCGGGTTCAAACCCAGCCTGGGCCAGCTAAACAACAATGACAACTGCAACAAAAAAAATAGCTGGGCATTGTGGCAGGTGCCTGTAATCCCAGCTACTTGGGAGACTGATAGAAGAGAATCATTTACGCCCAAGAGTTTGCGGTTGCTGTGAGCTATGATGATGCCACTACACTCTACCGAGAGTGACATAGTGAGACTCTGTCTCAAAAAAAAAAAAGAAAGCATCTATCCACACAAAGACTCTATTATACGATGTTTGTATTGGCCCCAGACTGGAAACAACCCAAATGCCCATCAACAGATGAATGGATAAACACATTCTACTATGTCCATATATCATGGAATACTTCTTAGGAATAAAAAGAAATAGCAATAACTACATGGATGACTCTCAAGATACCCTGAGTGAAAAAAAGACCAAAAAAATATGTATTGTATCATTCTATTTATATGTAATTTTAGAAACTTCAAACTAGGGCAGCACCTGTGGCTCAGCGAGTAGGGCGCTGGCCCCATATACCAAGGGTGGCGGGTTCAAACCCGGCCCAGGCCGAACTGCAAAAAACAAAAACAGCCGGGCATTGTGGCAGGCACCTGTAGTCCCAGCTACTCGGGAGGCTGAGGCAAGAGAATCACCTAAGCCCAGGAGTTGGAGGTTGCTGTGAGCTGTGTGATGCCATGGCACTCTACTGAGGGCGATAAAGTGAGACTGTCTCTACAAAAAAAAGAAACTTCAAACTAGTTCCTAACAACAGAAAGCAGATCCGTGGTTGCCAAGGGATGAAGGCAGGGGGACAAGTGTGAGGGAGGGTTAAAAGGATGGGTATGAGAGGGTGGTGCCTGTGGCTCAAAGGAGTAGGGCGCCAACCCCATATGCCGGAGATGGCGGATTCAAACCCAGCCCCGGCCAAAAACTGCAAAATAAATAAATAAACAGATTATAATTCTATTAAAAAAAATGGATATGAGGACATTTTGGGAAGTGATAGAGACATTTCTTTGAATATGTTTGTCAATCCCCTCACATGTATTTCCACCTTGCTTCTAATCATTCCACCTTCGTTAGTCATTAACTTTTACTTTACATTAAATGCTATTATTAAAATAAAATTACACAGTTACCCTCTCCTTTGTTCACCATTGTTTCTTGAATCCTTTCTCTTGAGTTCAGTTTCCTTCTTCTTGAAGTGCATTTTGAACAGTTCTTTCAACGAATATGTGTCTCTGAAAATATTTATTTTTACTCTTAAATATTTTATTTAGCTTGGTATAGTATTCTATATAGGCCTTATTTTCTTTTAGCATTTCATAGATACTGCTGTGTTTTCTTTTAACATCTTATTTTACTGCTTAGAAGTCTGTTATCTCTTTGCAATTCCTTTTGGCTAATCTGTCCTTTATGATTGTTTCTAAGATTTTTTTTCCTTTGGCATTCTAGGTAAAAATTTTATTTTTATTTATCCTACTCAACTCTTTCAGTGTACTTCATCTTTCTGAGAATTCATGTTGTGTATCAATTCTAGAACTTTCTTAATCTATTTTCAATATTGCCTCACAAACATTCCATTCTTTCCTACTATAGCTCCTGTTAGGCATGTTTCATTGTGGTTCATTCTGCTTATTTTGCTAAATTTCACTACTTCCTTCAGTTGTGAATAATCTGTTATTTATCCACTCATATATCTTTTTTAATTTCAGTGAATTTATTTTTAATTTCTAGTCATTATATTTGATTTTTATATCAAATACATTATTCGTTTCTCACAATGATTTGTTCTTAATTTTGGTTCTTTATGTTTTTCATCCTTTAAAGATTTTGGGTTTATAATCTTTTTCAGAATGTCCTATCTTATCAAATGTCAGATTGTCCATACTCCTCTTGTTCATGATACATTCTTTCGTCTCTTTCGTCGTGTGCTTTGTCATGTTTGACTGTGTGTACATCTTGAATGGCAATTGTTAATTCTGTGAGAATCCCATGTGGGCTGTGGAGTGTGGGAATGTCCCCCCTCTGAAGAGATGTTGTGCATGCCTTTGCCAGGCAGCCCAAGTGTACCTTGGAGATTTCCATACCACTCAAATAACATAAAATTGATTCTAAATTACTACATGATACAGTAATTTTTCTCCCTACTCAGAGTTCCCCCAAAACTTGCTCTCTCCTTAGACTTTGGGTACAGTTTTTCAGCCCCTTTCATAGGACTCACAATTCTTTAGAGGGTCCTTACTTTATGCAAAGAGCTCTGTTCTATCCTCTGCTATACTCAAGTCCAGAGAGCCATCTCCTGTTGATATGTGTAATTAGGGTTTTTTCCCAAGTCCTCCAACAGCCTCAAGGACCACACCAGTGTCAGCTTACAATTAGTCAACGGCTGTGGTTTTCGGATCGCTTTTCTTCCGAAAAGAGAAGGGGATTTCCTTTCCTGTGAGGTCAGCCGTGTAGTATGTGCCAGAATGCAAAAAAAAAAAAAGCTGAAAGATTAATGAGATCATGTTAAAAGGACACAGATGTCAGATTGAAGGGACTCATGCTGGTCAAATTTGTAGCAACTTACACATTAAAAATAATAATGACCATAACAGACTAACCCATTGCATAAAAATTAGAATAATTCATGAGTTCATCAATATTCAAAGGAGACAAGGGGGAAAAGCACTCCCCCAACTTTTAACTTTTCTCTAGCTTTGAAGTTTTTCAAGATAAAATATTGGAGGTAATTAAAATTGAATTTCATACAGTATTTTGTTGTGGGAAGGGCTGGTTCTACATTAGCTTAGTCTATATGTTGCTAAACTCAGAATTCCAGATACTGATTATTTTAGTAGAAAACGATTTTCTAAAAGTGTCTTCCTGGCCATCCATTGTTAATATCTCTAGCCGTCTGAGGATAAGAAATTTTATTTTAAAACAAGAAGAAGAAGAAATCTTATTCAATGAAACATAATTTGGGCTTTTAGGACTTACTTTTTCTGCTGTAATCTATTTCCTAATTTCAACTGAACACAATCCTCCATTTATTCAAATAACATTAACTGAGATTGTCCAGGGTCAATCTTAAAGACAGATGCTGGGCACTCAAAGACCAGACAATCTAAGTAGGAAGACCAGCAAGAAGGTGGACAATGGTAATTAATGCTAAACAGGAATTGAGTACAGAGTTTTCAAAATATAAAAGTAATTTATTAGAATGTGTTTTTAAAAATATAACAAATATACAATATGATATGTTCTTAGTCTCTTAAAGAAATAAGCAGGTATAAAATAACTCACACTAATATCACTTTTTTTTTTTTTTCAGAGACAGAGTCTCATTTTATCGCCCTTGGTAGAGTGCCGTGGTGTCACACAGCTCACAGCAACCTCCAACTCCTGGGCTTAGGTGATTGCCTCAGCCTCCAGAGTAGCTGGGACTACAGGTACCCACCACAACGCATGGCTATTTTTCTGTATTGCAGTTTGGCCGAGGCCAGGTTTGAACCCGCCACCTTCAGTATATGGGGCCAGCACCCTACTCGAAGAGCCACAGGCACCACTCCCCACACCTAATATCACTTTAAAAAATATAAGTTGGAGCTGGATGCAAAGGGATGCACCTATGGTCCCAACTACTTGGGAACTGAAGCCAAAGGATCTCTTGAGCTCAAGTGTTCAAACTTTAGTGCACTATGATTATTTCTAAGAATAGCCACTATACTCCAGCCTGGGCAACATAGCAAGACTTTGTCTCTAAAAAACTATTTAGCTATGGGTCTTTCTATGTATCTATGTATAAATTGGAATGAGAAAAACAAAATCTTGTTTATAAAGGAAGAGTACTTTGAGGGATCTTAAGCTTTCTGCCACAAACTTTATGTAGCTTTTTTCCACCTCATATCTTTTACTCTGGCAACAGAACAGTGAAAACTCTACTGTTGTAGATGGGATTCCCAGAAAAACAGACTCTAATATAGAGATTTTCTTATAAGAGGTTTAAATTAGGGGATGCTCTCAGGAAGTGAGAGAAGCATGATTGGGTGGAGGGATAGTTGACCTGAGATGCAGCTGCAAAGGGGCCTAAAGCTGGAATGGCCTTCAGAATTATTCCGATTTGAGGAAAAGGGTCCAGGCTTTCCTCTACCCTAGGAAAGAGGCATAACCTTGATGAGATAATTCCCTCCAGTGGGACAACTCCTAGAAAGAGCCATAAATGCAAATAGCCAACACTCCCAGGAGCTAGGGAAATGAAAGCCTGCTTCTGAAAGGGACGTCAGGGTAGGGCACAGATGTCCACTACACCAAATAAGGCCTTTCCATAACTAGCTCAAGTTGCGTGGGCAAAATAAGTTGAGTATTTTTCTTCTGGGCAGTAAGTACCCCAGGGATATTTTGTTACTCATTCAAACCAAAAGAAAGAAGGCAAATTGATTGGAAAAGAGCTAATTCCAAGTTGAGAGTCAAGGTGAGTTAATGCATGGGGTCATTCATTCATTCAATTAATATCAATCTTGCATCACCTGGAGAAAAGTTCACCACAGAAGAGTTGGTTCTAGTCACAGCTCTGTCAATGAAAATGGGGTCTCTGAGCCAGTCATTTATCATCCCTGGGCTTCTGTTTCTCTTCCTGTATAATGAGTAGTCTGGACTAGGTGATGTATTAGGTAGAATTATTTTAATTGCAAGTAATAGACACATATTTTAGCTAGCCTTAACATGACAGAGAGCAAGAAAGAGATAGAAGAAACAAAAAAGGGGTTATTGTTTTAAAAGAATAAATTTGTGTCTCACGGACTCAGGTGTTGGAACTGGGCTTCCAGAACCATCTGGAGTGCTATAGGCAGTCTAGGAATGCCCTGCACCCCTGCCTCTGCACCTGCCTCATTCTTTATTACAGTTGCAGTCCAGCTCCCTGTGTTTCTCACTTCACATGAAGGAAACAACCACCAGCAGTAGCTCCTGAGTTTTCAACTCCTTTATTCAATAGAACAGCCACATTCAGGCTGAAATCTCTTGATCTCAATCCCAAATTGTCTGAGAACAGTGTTTGTTGACCTTATTAAGATCAAGGTTACAACCTCTAATTCAAAAACCTGTCTCTAAGTAAAGAACTCAGTGGAGGAAGACAAGTCAGCAGAAAAGCTTGGAATGTTGGGCAACCAAGATGCCCACTAACCTATACAATCTTCTCGTTTGATTAAAGAAATTAACTATCTAAGTAAAATTCAATTAATTTATCACTAATCCTTGTATCATGCTTTAAATTGTCATTTTCAAATTAATTAGGGTTAATTAAAATATATAAATTGCTAATGGAAACGTGACAATAACTGAAGAAAGCTGAAACAGAAAACCCTCAGAAAAATGCATTCATAACTTCACTTTTCTTTTTAGATCCATAACAAAACTGTTCAGCTGGTACTAACACATCAAGAAGTACACATGAAAAAATATGTTCAGAGGGGAGAAATGCTCAGTATTTAAACCAGTTGGTCTATAAATGGTTTTTCCTGGTTCCTGATTGGTTTGTGGCTTAGGCCAATTTCTGATACTCCCTTACAATGAAGATCACAATCTGTAACCAGAAGTATAGTTGTCATAAGGATTTGGGAAGAGATTGCTACAAAGAGGCCTTTGACAAAGGATGAGGACACAGTCTCATTTAATTCAGCTAGAGGACACACCTAATGTACATACGGAACAGGGGAATAGGAGAATTTCCAGTATTGGACTTCCCTACCTTCAGGTTCCCACAAGATGTCAGACTGCCAGTGGAATGACCCAAGTGGGGCTGGAGTATGATCCAATCAAAATCTTCAAGAAGTCCATTCTCTTCCATCCATAAAAGGAACTTTACACCACATCGATCCTTCCAAACTACTCTGGAGATTCTCACCACATGATGTCCCAGGGATAGTTCACGGGAGACAATGATATTGATTCACTCAATCTTACCATAGATAAGTTAGGAAAGAGCTTTATGTAGCTTAGATTGGATGAGTGAATATCAACGCCACTGAATAATCAATCACTAAGGAGGATCAGGCCAGGGATTTGCCTGAGGTCTACTCTTATACCAGATTCTCACTGATGCAAGGAAAAGACAAATTGTATATAATTATTTGGCAATTTTGGTGGCAGACCAAATCCAGTCCTTACTATTTATGAATTCTCTATGGCTGCTTTCTTGCTACAGAAGAACAGGTAAGAAGTTGTGACAGAGACTATGTGCCCCACAAAGCCTAAAATATTTACTCTCTGGCTCTTCATATTAAAAAAAAATCTTCCAACCTTTTATTGAGAAACAAATTAATTTTCTTATACTATCTGTATGGGCATCTACAGCTTTCCAGATTTGCCACATAATATATGCAGTTCTTCTTTTAAAGATTTATGTTTTCTAAATGTGGCTCTCATATAGCCTTGTCTGAAAAGCATGATTTAGAAAAGATGTTCTTTATAGCAACGGTGCTGGGTGAATAGGATATCAACATGGAAAAAAAAATCTTAGACCATATCTCACACTACAATCAAAAATCCATTTAGAAGGGTGTGTAGATTTAACATAAAAGAAAAAACAATAAAGCTTTTAAAGGAAAACATAGGAAAATATCTTCATGACTTTGGGCGAGGCAAAGAGTACTTAACTAGGATACAGAAAAAGCATTAACCATGAAGACAAAAACCTGATTAATTCGGCTACATTAAAGTTAATAACCTGTATTTGCAAAAAATATCTTTAAAAAAATGAATAGGCAAGCTACAGAGTAGAAAAGGATATTTGTGATATGTGTGTCTGACTCATATCCACAACATATAGAGAATTCCTACAAATCAACATACAAAGACACCCATTAGGAAAATGAGCCTAAGATTTGAATAGACATCTCACAAAAGGGGTATCTAATTGACCAGTAAACCCACAAAAAGGTGTCCAACTAGTTTAGTCTTCATGGGGCTGGAAAATAAAACTGTAACACAGTTATCACTGCAGGCACACTAGAATGACTAAAATTTAAATAACAGATAATGCCAAGGGTCCCAGGGTGGGGAGCACCTGGAACTTTCATATGCTGTTGATAGGAATGCAAATAGCTAACAACTTTGGATCTACAAGTTAGGAAAGCTGTATATATGCATATCCTATGAGCCAGCACTTGTGCTCTGAGGTATGGAACAATGTTCACCAAAAGACACATACAAAAATGTACCCAGCAATACTGTTTATATTAGCCCAAACTAGGATCAATTCACACAATCAAAGCAGTAGAACAAATAAATTGTGTTATATTCAGCCATGAGACACTCTACAGCAATGAGAATGAAAGTTCAAAAACAGGTGAAACTGAAATATGATATTAGAAATCAGGACAGTGATTATCTTGTAGAGATAGAAAAGTAATCAGAACAGGAGAATAGGGGTGCCCCTTTCCAGAATGTTGGTAATATTCTGTTTATTTATCTGGGCACCAGGTTAGATACAGGTGATAAGTTTATGCAAATTTATTGGTGGTACGCTATGACTTTTGCAGTTTGTTGTATATTTGTTATACTTTAATTATTTTGTAAAGGATAACACCAATTGATACACAGAAGTCAGGTTGGTGGATAACTTTTGAGAAAAGGTAAATAATGATTAGGAAAAGGAACAGTAGGGTGTCAGCAATGTTCCATATTTTGATCTAAGTGGGGGTTACACAGTGTGTTCACTTTGTGAAAACTCAATTGAACTTATACATTTATGATTTGTCTGTTTTTCTGTATATATGCATATTATGCTACAATGAAATTGTTTATTTAAAAAGAAAGTTTGATCAGGCATGGTGGCTCACACATGTAATCCTAGCACTTTGGGAGGCCAAGGAGGGAGCATCAACTGAGACCAAGACTTTGGTACCAGCCTGAGCAAGAGCAAGAGCCACGTCTACAAAAAATAGAAACTTAACCAGGTATAGTAGCACATGCTGGTAGTCCCAGCTACTCAGGGGGCTGAGACAAGAGCATTATTTGAGCCCAGTAGTTTGAAGTTGCTGTGAGCTATAATAAAGCCCCTGTACTTGCTGAGATGACAAGAGACCTTGTCTCAAAAACTAAATATACAAAATAAAAATTTTTAAGTTAAAAAATAAAATGTATTCTGAAGTGATGGGCCTTGCTTTAAAAAAAGTGTAATTTATATTAAATTGTTGGGTTTTGTTTTTTTTTGAGACAGACTCTCACTTTGTCACTCTGGGTAGAGTGCTATGGCATCATAGCTCACAGCAACCTCAAACCTCCTTCAATTGAGCAATCCTCTTGCCTCAACCTCCTGAGTAGCTGGGACTATAGGCTCCTGCCACCACACCCAGCCTTGAATAGTGAATTCAACGTATCACATATATGAAGAAAAAGCATTTTTTGTGTTGATAATGATATACCAGTAAGTGGTAAGCCTGCAATCCTGTTCTATTTCAATATTTAAAAATCAACAATAACCATTTAAGTCTGGCACTAGGAAGCTCCCTAAGAGCAGCTTATAAATAAGCCTGTATTTGTTGCTTATTCTCAGTGTACCTTCATAACCTCCTCAGAAGAATAAAATTCTGACCCTTTAAAAGAAAAATAAAGACCAGTGCTCTGGCCATTTTTTCCAGGAACTGTAGGGCTTTATTACTTCCCTTCATAGTAGTGAACAACTAAAACTAGAAAACAGAGTTCAATGAGGTGAGTCATTAACTATTGTACTTAGAACTTAGACTTCTATAACATCACTTAGAAAAACATCATATTATGGCTCTGATACACAGACAATGCAGGGGGAAAAAAAGCTGTGGGTTGCCATAGCAACTATAATATAGATATCTATTGGAATAAAGTTTTGATTTTTTTTAGTGTATGATCACTCCGATTCCTCTATAATATATTTTATGTCAATATGGCCGAGTAATGATTGATCAGGAACTACTTAGAAGCATTGAATTTCTATAAATGTCAGTACATAATGCTCTGGTCATATGCTTACACTTAATTGTGTCATTTGTTTTAAGAATAACCCTATTTTAAAAATACTTTTGACTGTTTTCTCAGAAAATATTTCTAAGCAAGCAAGTAGCAAGTAACACTTCCATCAGCAGGCAGTAGCACATTTAGCTAAAGTGACATTATGGCACCTTGAGAGAATGTTCTATTATAAGATGTAGAAAATGAGATAAGATGGCAGAAGATAATACATTATTTGAGACCACAAAGTGAATCAGGGCAGAACTATTACTGGAACTTTGCTCCAAATGAGCCATTTCTCCAGGTGCTATTATGTGAAACATGTGCTGATTTCTAGAGAACGGTTCTACCACTGGTGCCCGTGCACTTTTGACTGCAATCTCCAAATCAGACCCACTTGTTTTTGTGTCTGCAAAACTGAAATGTCTCCAGACTAAATGCAGACTAAATCCTCTGCTCATCCATTCTGTCTCCAGCCACACTCCTATACAGAGGCTAGATTAGCTACTGTGCAAAATACAAAAGTGAGAAATATGTCTCTCCCCTCAGCATTCACAAATAACATTCTCTTGTGTGAGCACTTTATCAGCGAGAAACAAAAACCAAACCAAAACCAAGCAGCTCCAGAACATCCACTCCCTTTTTCCAAAGAATTAAGCTTTCATGCACTACTTATACTACAAGACAGAGAAGCTTCCTGCCTCACAGAATACCCCCTGATTCATTTGTTTCATTTCTTTCTCCTCTACATAAACAATTTCTAAAGAGGAAAATGTTTCTACTTACTTGCAAAACTGAATTCTTCTTTCTCATTTCTCCCTCCACTTGCAGCTTTTTTTATTTTGTTAACTCTCCCTTTTCCCACTTCCCAGCAGCCCTTTTCAAGAGGTGAATTGTGTAAACTTAATATTTTATACGTCTTCCTCTTTCTCTAGTCAAAAAAATTATATTCATTGTTAAGTATTGGTATTAAAAAAACATTGGCATATGTATACCTGAATTCAGAAATCACTTAAATAACTAATAAATGAAGGATATTCACAGTGAACATTATGTTAAGTTATAATTTTAACATGATTAGACAATTAGCAATGTACAAAAGATAATACTCCCCAAATCTTTCAAAGGGCTCTGACTCATCATTACATAAGATTCACATGGGCGAGTGAATATTAGAGAAATTGTTTGAATTCATAAAGAAAGAGCAGGTAAGTTTTTCAACTGTAATATCTCTGTGATAACAAGAAATGCCCATTCAATCAAATTTTGCTAATTTGGGACGTGATCTCATATTGCAGCGATAAAAGGGATTTTTCATATTCACATACAAAAGTCAGGAGTTCTTAGCAATCTTAGCACTTAAACCCTGAAATAAAACTCTTCCATATTGGTTAAATGCATAGGCTTTTGCCACTAGACTGCAAGGGTCGACTCCCAGCTGCCCTACGAGCTGTGTGTACAGGGGAAGGTAACCTAATCTCTCTTTCCTCACCTTTAAAGGGAGAATAATAGTTCCTACCTGAAATTAACTCAGACATTTGAACTACTTAGAATAGTACCTGGCACACTGCAAGCACTTTAATGTATTAGCTATTCTTTGCATTACTTGATAATGACACTGAATCAAACGAACTAAAACTATTGCTAAATGAAACTGAAAGGAATAGAGGCCAGAAGCCTCAACCATGCTGCACTTGCCTCTGTATCTCTGCTGCACGTACACTACCAGGTGAGCACGCTGCAATCGATGGCACACTAGCTCCTCCTTGACCAGTTGTTTTATCTCAGCAGTGAGCACAGAGGAGGACCTCAGTGGTGGACAGGGCTCGCTTAACTTCTCAATACCAATGATCCCTTTCGAAAGACAGACACAATGACCGTACATATCATTTTCTCCCTTCTTTGGGCTGCTTAACTCTAATCTGTGCCTCTGGCTGTTCTCACTCCCACCTTCTAGCTTAGTCCTAGATTCAAGTCTTTTTAATTCTCGCACTGAAAAGCATAATAATCAGAACTGACTGGTTTTTTAGCTAATGGAATTAAATCATTGCCACCTCATCTGTTTTCTTAAAATAGCAATTATTTCTCTCCTTCTCAGCACGGTTTCTCAGTTAATTTGATTCATTATCACCTTATCCATTTACTTAAGATGGAAAACTGTTTTCTTCCTTTTTTCTTCTTCTTTTCCAGTCCTAAATAGAACTCAATTGACTGTAAAAAAAAAAAAAAAAAAAATTGTTTCTTTCTTTCTTCTATTCCTCCTGAAATTTCATATAGTCTGAAGCATCTTCAGACCAGTATTGATTGCAGCTGACCAGGAGAAAGCCCCTTTCTTTGGCCCAGCCCTTTTGAGACAGGGCATATTTGTGTAGGAGGATGTCCTGGGAGGCACAGCTGCCACCTTTGAAACCTACTTTCCATTGATCTGACAAACACTCTTGCTTTTTTATTTTTTAAAGACTAGTCAAGTGCACTAGTGAGAAGGGAGGAAAGAGCAGAACACGGAGTTCGATCTATGGCTCACTGTGACAAATCAATTGACACAACTCATTATCTTCGGACCGGCCAAACGCTCTTGCTTTCTTATGATTAGTATTATAAACCAGATCAAAAAATGCAACTTGAAAGCAGCCTGAGCGACATAATGAGACCCCATCTCTACAAAAAATGGAAAACTCAGCTAGGCATGGTAGTGCACACCTGTAGTTCCAGCTACTTTAAAGCTTGAGGGAGGTTTGCTTCAGCCCAGAGATTTGAGGTCGCAGTGAACTATATGACACCATTGCACTCTGGCCCAGGCAACAGAACAAGACCCTGTCTCAAAAACAAACAAACAAACAAAAAAAACAAGCAAAACAAACAAAACACTGCAATTTCCTATGTAAAACTAAAACTTCCCCCAAATGGCTTGCAAACTATTTCTATTCTATTTTGAAACAGCACCCTCACTTACACACTAGATCCTATCTTCTCTTACCCAATAAAGCAGTGGTTCTCAACCTTCCTAATGCCATGACCCTTTCATACAGTTCCTGTGGGTCACGACCCACAGGTTGAGAACCACTGCAATAAAGGATATTCCCCTTGAGTTCCTGCTCCCTATCCCACAGTATCCATTTTTCACCCTCCAGTAAATCATTTCCATCAGTCTACAGGATGCTATTATTTATGCCATCTGCAATAAAATGAAGAAAAAACTCTTTTTGATCTACTCTCCATGCTGTATGTTGTCTAATTATTTTATATCTAAACTTCTTTTTTTTTTTTGCAGTTTTGGCTGGGGCTGGGTTTGAACCCACCACCTCCGGTACATGAGGCCAGTGCTCTACTTCTTTGAGCCACAGGCGCTGCCCATATAGCTAAACTTCTTAATAGTCATCCGTAAATTCTGTCTCCAGGTTTTTCCTTCTACCACTCTTTCTTGAACCTAATCCAATAAGTCTCTAACCCATGTGATTCCACCAAAACTGTTCTTGTCAAGGCCACCAAGTGCCCTTTATGTTGATCGTTCCAATGTTCACTTGTCAGTTTCTATCTGACTAGCAGCATTTTACGGCATCAGTCTTCTTCCTCCTTGATGTACTCTCTACTCTTGCTTTCCAGGATATCACACTGTCTTGGTTTTCCTCCTACATCCCTGGCTATTTCTTAGTATCTGGCTGACCTGGTCTCTTCTCTCTAAGCTCTTGGTGTTGGAGTACCAGGGCTTGGTGCTAGGCCCTCTCTTCTCTCCCCACCCTCACTTGCTTGATAACCTCCTCTGTACCCTGGGCTGTAAATGCACCTCTAACCTGACACCCCTAAATGTGTCTCCAAGCTCAGACCTCTTTCTCTTGGGAGAGGTCTTACAGAATGTTCATTTTCATGGCAACTTCATCCTTCCATCTGCTCAGGTCAAAAATCCTACAGTTAGCTATGAATCCTCTTTCTCACACACATCTCACATCCAATCTGTCTGGGCTCCCCCTTCAAATAAATGCAGAATCTGACCACTCAGTACCTCCTTAGTTACTACCCTGTTCCGAACCAATTTCCTCTCTCACCTAGCCTAACCCCATAACCTCGATCCCTATCTCACTTCCCCTGGCTTAATCCTCATAGTTTATTCTTAAAACAGCAGCCTGAGTGAGCTTTAAAAATGTAAGACAGCTCATGTCATTTGTCTGTTCAAAAACCTCCAATAACTTCCCAGTGCCTGCAGAGTGAAAGCCAAAGCTCTTGCAACAACAGGCTCAAAATTGCATGAGGCAGAGAGATGGTGACAGTGTAGTGTGCCAACCCCCGCAGAGGGTAGGGTGATGTCAGCAGAAGCAGGAGCCAAAGCAGAAGGTCAGGCAAGGGAGGAGGACAAAGCAGCAGGGCCAGCAGAAGCAGCATAGGGCGGGGTGACAACATGAGGCCAGCAGTAGCCCGTGTAGAGAGGCCCAGCGGAGTCTCTAGGGGCAGCAGAAGCAGAAACCTGGGGGAGCGGGAGAGAGGGTCTGCAGCTAGACCAGGCATGACAGGCAGAGAACATAAGCAATAGCTGCTGTTCATGCAGTGGCTTGAGTGGGACTGTGATGCCATTGTGAGCAGCAGCCTGGATGGTATCCAAATGGTGGCCCTGAGCCCGGGGGAGCCCAAAGCAAAAGAATGTCACACACAGTGGCTTCTCTCAATTTGTGATACTATGTGACAACCTCTAAAGAAAACCCAGATATGTGTCCAAAGGACGGAACCTTGAAAGAGGTCTAAGGTTTTACAATTATGTGCAAAAAGAGCTTTTGAACCAATGGAATTTCAAGCCTAAATATTAGGGTGACTTTATTTATACCCACAAGCCAGACAGTCCAAGGAACATTCAGAATTACCTACTTGTTTATGACTGTCCTACAAGAAACTGTATCTCTCATGCAGTAGCAAGGTTGACATTTCTAAAAAACAAACACAGAGGCTAATCCTGTGGTGAGTGAATTACAAGACAATTTGGATTTACAATCCCACAAGGTCTCTTTGTTCAAGTAGAACATTGATCGGTTAGTGGGACTTTGAAAACTGGTAGAGAACTCTACGGAAAGATGTGAATGATGTATGGTCCTTGACCTCTATATTCTGCCCAATCTTCTTTGCTTGCTCTTGTTCCCTACCTGAGAAGGCCAGTCTTCCCTTGCCTGAAGAAACTCTCCCCACACCATCTCTCAGTGTTGCTAGACCTGTAACCAGACTTAAATCCCAGAAGTTCTCAGGAGTCGAGTTATAAAGTGTGACCTCTGAGAAGGAACTAAACACACCAATAGAAGAGCAAGATCTTGCCAATTTTGATTGACTAAGATGTATGGACAATGTTTGGAATTCTCAGAGTGCTGGATCAGGGTGAGAATGTAAAGCAGGATGAGGCCAAATTTACTGATATGAGTGCAGGAAGCAAAGATTCTAAAATTGATGTTAGTTCTAGAAACTGCAAGCGGTTTTAATACTCTGCTTAATTGTACACTGTAAACTGGAACCAAAGGATAATAGTGCCCTGGGGTGGCAAGGACCCAGGGCACTATTTAATCACCAAAGACAAGGTGAGTGTGGTTAACATAATGGGTGGGAAAGCCAAAGTAATAATCAGAAAGAGTTTACCTGCCGAGATCTTTGGTGTTGGCTAATTGCTCATGGAGTCTTGCATCTGATTAGTCTGGCAGTCTATTGAAATGTCACTTTAATAGTGGAGTCACTTTATGTTATTTGCATGTAGCATAATTTGAATAGGCAAGAAAGCTCTAGGCTTGATGAGAAGTCTGACTTTAATCACACAATGGATTAGAGTCTTGGCCTCTACCCAATTCCCAGACTTGAGCCAATTCACAAATGTAGAGTCTGAATAAAGGGGAGGGCAGGTTTGAGAGGAAGAATTCTGAAACATAGCCAAAATTTTATACCATAAATATTCCTCCTAACCTTCTCCAAAGAGACCTGAATCATTTACCAAGGTGATATGCTTTGGAGAAGGTGGAATAACTGAACTTTGTGGCGATTACAGAATATTAGCTCTAAACTGGCACTAATTCCTACAGGACCAAAGCACCACTGTGGTCCACCAGCCAGAGTAAGTAAGGGCTTATGAAGGCCAGGTGATTATTATGGTTTTGGCCTTGGTCTGATTTACAGCAATCCCAGTAGGTTCTTGAACTCACAAACTCACCTTATGGTTATTTCTCTGCTTCTGGTATTCACAGTTGGAATAGACATACTCAGCTGTTAGCGGTAGCCCCATTGGCTTCCTGTCTCTTAGAGTATAGGTTATTACAGTGGAAAAGCCCAAAGAGGGGCAGGCATGAGCCACCTTGCCTGCCTGGTGTAATCCTAGCACTCTGGGAGGCCAAGGCAGGAGGATCACTAGAGGTCAGGAGTTCCAGACAAGCCTGAGCAAAAATGAAACCCCATCTTTGCTGAAAACAAGAATTAGCTGGGTATCATGGTGCACATCTGTAGTACTAGCTCTTTGAGAGGGTGAGGCCAGAGGATCACTTGAGCCCCG
Organism: Arctocebus calabarensis; assembly: GCA_963573935.1. NCBI lineage: Eukaryota > Metazoa > Chordata > Mammalia > Primates > Lorisidae > Arctocebus > Arctocebus calabarensis. The sequence goes on along the minus strand of CAUYON010041721.1, from coordinate 47,448 downwards.
GAGTTTGAGATTGCTGTGAGCTAGGCTGAGGCCATGGCACTCCTGCCTGGACAACAGAGTGAGACTCTGTCACAAAAAAAAAAAAAAAAAAAAAAAAAAAAGCCAAAAGGGAAGTTACCACAGCTGCCTCTACTTATCAAATAAATGCTCACTGGTTTGCTTCCCTAAGCAAACTCTGATACAATTACTAATTCAGACTATGTTAAAGGTTACTAACCTGATTCTAGCTATATTTACAGTAGTTAGGAAGAAATAAAAAATAAAGAAGACTCATGACTTGGTCAGTTCAGCAACTAGCCAATCCAGAAGGGACAGCATCACATTAATATGCAGAGAATTTTAAAAGATTACTTTGAGGCTGGCGCCCATTGCCCAGTGAGTAGGGCGCTGGCCACAAACACCAAAGCTGGCTGGTTTGAGCCCAGCCTGTGCCTGCTAAACAACAATAACAACTGCAACCAAAAAATAGCTGGGTGTTGTGGTGGGCGCCTGTAGCCCCAGCTACTTGGGAGGCTGACGCAAGAGAATCACTTAAACCCAAGAGTTGGAGGTTGCTACCAAGGATGACATAGTGAAACAACCCTGTCTCAAAAAAAAAAAAAAAAATGTATTTTGAAAAATGTGATTTTATAAAGAAGTAGGAGTTTATAGCTGTGAAATCTATCTTCTATATTTAGCAAATCATGGCTCAAACTCAGGTTGAGTGAATTTGTTTTATAAAATTAAAATTACACTTTCATTTATAGAATTTAATTTTACTTTGAACTTATATGTCAGTATCCTTTGGCAATATTTCTTACCAAGCATAAAAGTGAAAAGTTCTGTTTATTTGGGTTATTTAAGACCAGCGGCTTTCTAATATGGGGCAATTCAGCAATTTCCAGAATTCTAGAATTAAAGGTGATATAAATAAGTTTGGAAAAGGAAATTTTAGGATTAATAATGGCAACCAGGATTTTACTGGTATATTAAACATGTGAATGAGTGGGGCTTTTGGTAGGGTACATAACTACCTTCATGACTAATAGTCACATTAGACATGTCTCTCAGTGTCTGCCAACCTACAGCAAGAACCTGTCCCCCAGACTATAAACCTAGATCAATCTGATCCTTTACAGCTTTTTAGTTCCCATGAAGTCCATTGGCATTTTGGCCTCAGTCTTTGGCTTGTGTGAGACATATCCTTTATTTGAGTTATTTAAAGCCTTTGTTCCCTGCAATAAAAGACACTTGCCTCTAAAAGCAATTAAAAATATCTCAATTTGTCTAGAATGCAAACACTAGCGGTCTTAGTTCCTCACCCTCTTTTAGGGCAAATGAGATCAAGCAATTAAGTTCACGAACTCATCCTAAAAAAAAGTGCTTTGAAGGGTGGATTAGGTGCTGGTGTCATTGCATAGCTTGAAAGATGACCATAGTCATATTCAGTAATGAGGTATGTAGCACTTTTTCCAGGATGAGTTTGTGAACTGAATTGTCCAACCTCATATATCTTTATCATAGATTGAATGCTTGTGCTCTCCCAGAATGTATGTGTTGAGGCCCTAATCTCCAGTGTGGCTGTATTTGGTTAGGGACCTCTAAGGAAGTGGTGGAGGTTAAATGATCATAAGTATGACCTTATAAGAAGAGATGCCAGGAAGCCTGCTAGCTTGCTGTCTTGTGCATCTGGCACTAAGGAGGGTCATGTGAGGATACATTGAGAAGGTCTTCTGCAAGCCAGCAATAGCTTCCTCACTAGAAACCATATCAGCTAGAACCTTGATCTTGAACTTCTATACTCTAGACTTATAAGAAAATAAATTTCTGCTGCTTAACCATCCAGTCTGTGGTATTTTGGTGTGGCAGCCCAAGTAGACAAATACAATCTTGTCAGAAATATATCCTAAAGTTTTTGATGTCCTGAATGCTAAAGTCTATGTGGAACAAATCAACTTATAATTATATAGAGAAGCAGTCTTTCATTCTTTTTAAAAAAGATCATATAGAATTGACTCAGCGCCTGTTGCTCAGTGGGCTGAGGCACCAGCCACGTACACCTGAGCTGGTGGGTTCGAATCTGGCCTGGGCCCACCAAACAACAATGACGGCTGCAACAAAAAAATGGCCGGGCATTGTGGTGGTCGCCTGTAGTACCAGCTACTTGGGAGGCGGAGGCAAGAGACTCGCTCGAGCCCAGGAATTGGAGGTTGCTGTGAGCTGTGATGCCACAGCATTCTATCCAGGGTGTCAGCTTGAGGCTCTGTCTCAAAAAAAAAAAAAAAAAAAAGAAAGAAAGAAAAAGAAAATTGGTGATGCTCTCCACCTATTAAAAAACTAGTCAGATGTACAAAATCAGTGCAGGGCTCTGTCACAAAGCTGTGACAGGCAATTTTGTCACAGCTTTGGATATAATAAGCAATCCTAAACAGAAAGGAGTAGAATAGGGTAATCTAATAAAATCTTCACTAGAGAAGGGTGTAATTAAGATTAGAGAATGTGGCTCGGTGCCTGTGGCTCAACGGGCTAAGGCACCAGCCATGTACACCTGAGCTGGTGGGTTCGAATCCAGCCTGGGCCCGCCAAACAACAATGACAGCTGCAACCAAAAAATAGCCAGGCATTGTGGCGGGCGCCTGTGATCCCAGCTATGTGGGAGGCGGAGGCAGGAGATTCACTTGAGCCCAGGAATTTGAGGTTCCTGTGAGCTGTGATGCCACAGTACTCTATCCAGGGTGACAGCTTGAGGCTCTGTCTCAAATAAATAAATATCGGCCTAAGGAAAGAATTATGAAGAAAACCCAATGGCAACCACAGCAACAACAAAAACAAGCAAACTGATCAAATTAAAAAGTCTGCACACATACACACACAAAAAGTCTCTGCACAGCCAAGGACACAATCAACAGGGCAAATAGACAACCTACAGAATGGGAGAAAATATTTGCATGCTACATATCTGATAAAGAACATACAGCCAGAAAATACAAAGAACTCAAGCAAATTAGCAAAAAAAAAAAAAAAAAAAAAACAAGAGAATGCAAAGCAAGTGGGCATCCTTGCCAGGCCCCTCTGCAGCCCTCACGCCATATAGCAGGTCAGCACCCACATATTCCTCTCAGCCCAACCTTCTCACACAACAGAAAAAGGAAACACATTTAGAAATGAATGTTTCTATTTTAGGGATAGAGTATGAGCCTGTTGTCTTAAACTACATCCTTACATTTCCATGGGCTAGGAAATTGTCACATGCCAAGAAATAGGTTAAAAAATAAATAAATTCAGCCCGTTAGTTTTCAGAAAGAAGATAAATTCTATATCTATATGTAGATAGGATTAAAGCAAAGCAAAACCAAAACCAAGAAGCAAAGATAGTAAAGCTAACTCCCCACCCCCAAGAAAACTCCACAGAGGTACAAGGTTAGGAAATCAGAGCTCTGATTTTTTATAGGCTACTGTCTTACTCTATAGCAGTGGTTCTCAACCTTCCTAATGCCTCCAAATGCTGCAACCCTTTAATAACAGCTCTTCATGTTGTGGTGACCCCCCCCAATCATAAAATTATTTTCATTGCTACTTCATAACTGTAATTTTGCTTCTCTTATGAATTGTAATGTAAATACCTGATAGCAAAGGGGCTGCAACCCACAGGGTGAGAACCACTGCTCTATAGAGTATAAAAATTCTCTCAGAGAGTAGCACAATCTTTCCCCATTGGTCCTATGTGAGGGTACATTTGGGAAAAGTTGGTTTACAAGCTCTATTTTCATGTAGGTAAAGGAACCATTAGAGCAAACAGCATATAACATGCTATTCTTACCTATTATTTCTGAAATTTCTAAATCCTCTCTTTATTCCCTAAGTATTGCTCCAGATTTTATAATACACAATAGGGTAGCAGTATGTGCCTTGTCATGTAATATGAAGTATAAAGGAGATTAGTAGTTTCTGACATAATGGAGAGAGATAAGATACACCCATTGGAAGAACATGCTATGAAAGCTAGAATTGTATTTCAGAGGACAGTTTCTCAAGAAAATAAGAACTTGTCTATTGATTTTTCTTAGTCTATTCCATCTACTTACTGAATGTGAAGTATTAACCCTGAAACCTATCCAGGCAGTTTCAGTGAATAGTTTCTGCACCTGTGAGGAAGGAGTTGTTATCGCTCTGGCCTTCCAAATTCTCAGGGAAGGAATGGGGATTATGAGAGAGCATCTGGTTAGGTCTGAGGGCTCCACAGGAGTGAAGCAGTAGAAAAAACTAGTTATGCTTTAAAAACAAAAGTGGAAGACAACAAACACGACACAGGCCAAAACACAGCCTGGTCCAATTAAAAATGCACCATTATGGCCTCAGTCTGTGCGTATGAGAGTGCATCTGTGGATACTGGACTGTCTTCTGATTAAAGGAGAAAACAGACAGATGACAACATCCTATTCAAATGTCCTCTTGCCAGTCCTATTGTAAGACATGCCAGAAGCCAAGAAAATGGGAGTTTTATGAAGTAAAAAACCAAGGTTAAGAAATAAAAATAAACAAAACACCCAAGGTTAGTAAGTTGTTGTTTTTCTCCTCCTCCCCATTCTTTCTCCCCTCTTCAGCTTGCAGAAAGAAATCAAAATGCTACAAATACATGTACGTGAAAAGGCGGAGCCTCCTGCTTACCTCTTCCGCCAGGCAACTATTTCTGCAACCATTGACCAACATACATATATAGATATCATTTTTAAAATAAAAAGGGCCACTACTCTGCATCACCCAACAGTGTATCACATGCCTCTTTCACTAACTATTAAGAGTATCCTACCACATAGATGTATGTAACTTACACCCTAAAGTACTGAAAATAAAAGCTCCTCTAAGGCTGATTTTTACTCACCTGTTTCATTTCTGCCTTACAGGTATTTCTAATACCAATTCTGTGATCTGTTTTTAGCTACCCGAATAGAAACAAACCTCCTTATACTCTACCACATCTGATTGTGGGTTTCTCCCCTCAGTGTCATGTATAATTTTACCACTGAGTTGCATCTTCTGAGATCACATAAAATCCAAATGCAAGCAAGCCGAGTTTTACTTACGTTACTGCATACTGTGCAAATGATAGATATTCCACGAGAACATCAAGACCTTTGTTTTCTTCATTCAAAAACTCTCTGACCCATCTGTTCAGAAAAAAAATTTTTTAAAGATCATTGGAGAGGTTGATCATATGACCTAAAGTGGAAAGTTTTGTTTTTCCACTGGACACACGCATTGCCCAAAAGGAAATACAGAGGAAAGCCTGGCTTTGTCACACAAAGTAGCAGCTTTTCAGATATGGCAACTAAGAAAATTATAACATTCAGATATGCAAGAATAAAGACTTCATCTATGCATTGTACTGCTCAGGAGACTTAAGATAACCTGGGAGAAACTTTCTAAAACTTAAAAAAAAAAAAAAAAGACACTTGCTAAATGTACTCTTTCCACCTAACTGGTCCACAGCCTGATTGTTAAAGGAGACAAAACCGCACGGCAATGAGGTAAACTGGGGATATGACCATGTAACCAATGAAATTTAGGCAAGATCCCAAATTCAAACTCAACTGCCCGTTGGCACATCAAGCTACAGAAACCACTGGGCCAGCCAATGGGAGACCAGTGTTTACGGGCTTTTAGAAATTCAATAGGGATAATTAATGATTTGCTTAATTTTTTCCATGAATGTTACAACTTTTAAAAAGCTGCAGACACCATATATCATCATCAAGGTTGACACATGACAAGTATTGAGGTTTCTTTAAAAGTTCACTTTTAAATAATACCATTTGAATACTACTCAACAGTTCACTAAGAAAAATTACACATTTCTTTATAATAACTCCAAAAAAGTAGTCAAACAGAATCCCTATATACAGGTGTTATATTTCTTCATAATAACTCCAAAAAAGTAGTCAAACAGAATCTTCTATATATTTTTTCTTTCCCTTTGAAAAAGTCTCACTCCTTTGCCATGGGTAGAGTGCCATGACATCATCATAGCTCACAGCAACCACAATCTGTTGGGCTCAAGAGATCCTCTTTCTTCAGCCTCCCAAGTAGCTGGGACTACAGGTGCCCACCACAATGCCTGGCTAGTTAAAGATAAATATTTTTTTTTTTTTTTTGCAGTTTTTGGCCAGGGCTGGGTTTGAACCTACCACCTCCGGCATATGGGGCTGGCGCCCTACCCCTATGAGCCACAGGCGCCGCCCTAAAGATAAATATCTTTACCCCATTTTTCAGATTTCCTCCAGTGCATTAATCTTCAAGAACATGTGGTACCTGATTAAGCCAAGGAATAAGAAGCCAAAAGGTCACCTATGATTGAAATGACACATTTAAGGTATAATCTGTCAAATACATTCCAAAATGGTTGCTGGTACCATCATAATTTACTGCAACCTCAAACTCCTGGGCTCAATCTATCTTTCTGCCTCAGCCTCTCCAGTAGCTGGGCCTGCAGGTGCCTGCCACAATGCCTGGCTAATTTTTTCTATTTTTGTTTATTCATTTATTTTTTGAGACAGAGTCTTACTTTGTCACCCTTGGTAAAATGCCATAGCATCAAAACTCACAGCAACCTCAAGATCTTGGGCTTAAGCAACCCTCTTGCCCCCCTTCCACAGGGCCCAGCTAGTGTTTTAGAGATGGCTTTCTTTCTTAGGCTGATCTCGAACTCTTGGTTTCAAGCTATCCTCCCACCTTGGCATTCCAGAATGTTATGATTACAGGCATGAGCCACTGCAGTTGGCCCAGGATCTTTGTCTTAAAGAAGAAAACTCCTATGCACTCAGGTACCTGTATTTTAAATTTGGCTATTCAGAGGTTCTTATTAATTATTTTTTAGAGAAAGGGTTTCACTCTATCGCCTTGGCTATAGTGTAAAGCCTCAAACTCCTGGGCTCAAGGGTCCTCTCACTTTCGCCACCCCACCCCCTTTTGGCTGGGGCTACAGGTACACATCACTACCCACAGCTAATGTTTCTCTCTCTCTTTCTCTCTTTTTAAACAAATAGGGTCTCACTACTGTGTTGTCCAGGCTGATCTCAAACTCCTGGGCTTAAGTGATCCTTCCGCCTCAAACTCTCAAGTAACTTCCTGAGCTGCTGTGATTACAGGTGTGAGCCATCAGGATCAGATTCAAGTTTTTTCTTTGTTTTCTGTTTTATCTTCATGCTCGTTCTTTCTTCTAGTCTTGTCATTCCCATGATGTAAACTCAGGTCTAAGGTAGTTCCAAGAGGCAGCACAGGGGGAAGAGCAGAAAGCTTGCCTTGTATTTCCCCCCAGTCTGTCCAGTCAACCACAACATGTATGTGATGAACACAGCTGTGTGTAAGCATATAATATTTAATTTAGTGTAAAGAAAGCCAGAGTACCAACATTGGAGAAGAAAATACCACCCGGTAGGTCTAGCAAAGTGGCTTTGTTATGAGATCCACACAAAACTAACAGGACTGGCTTCTGGTGGAGGCTAAAGCTTCATTTCAAAATAGCCACATACACAATCTCACAGCGTCCGCTTCTGGATACTTATTTTTATTTGATTTATTTTAATGATTCTCTATGCTGCTGGGTCTCAAGAGACAATGATCATTTTTAAACGCTGGTAACTGGAAGCTTAGAAATACATAGTAGTCGGAGGAGTCAAAAGATTTTTTTTTTTTTAATGATGGGCAAGAGACTAAGAAAGGTTAGACATCACTATCACAATCTGATGACTAGATGGGCTTTCGAGTCAAGCCCCTTAGTTTCTTTTAAGCTTTAGCCATTGGTGTGGCCTATGGGCGATGATCACATACTAAAATCAGTGGGTGTTTTCAATACGAAAAATAACCACAGGGGTCCTGATATTTCAGGGCAGTCACAGTTTCTCATATTCTATCTCAGTGGCTCCTAAGACCACATCTGGAAATGAAGAAAAACAGCCATTGTAGTTCCTTCTGGTTAATTTTCCAGACTTTGCCTTTGAAGATACAAACCATCCAGAATACATTTAGTACCTGCCATTGTGTCAATACTGTCACATTCATCTCAAGAAGCTGAGCCACAAACTGGACAAGAAGCAAATGATACACTGATTTAAAATATATTATTTTTTTCCCTTTAAGTAGGAAATAGCCAAGTACAGCCAGAGCTATAGTTCTCTTAACATGCACATATTTTGACGCAAGGATAATGAGTATTATTGGCTTCCCCTTCATCACTTCATCATCTTTATCAATGCCCCCATCTCTGCTTACTGATGTTGCATCAAAGTATCTTAAAGACAATTTTCAAAGTGAAAGATAGGAGCCTGCCACTTACCTCCTCAAAAGTCACCTAGAGTTTAACATGTCCTGCCTTCAGCTTAATTTCATGCAGTTTTCCTAAGTTACAAGATCCTCCCTGGATCTTTGATCTTGCCCTAACACCTCTGGGTGATTTAGGAAGATAGGTGAGATAAATCCTTTAGTTTGGCTACCTTACCCCTTTTATCAAATGTTACCAATTTAGCAAAGTCATTTCCCTAATAAGAATATGGCTTATAAGAAAAAGGAGTCCTCACCCTTTCAAATCTGTCATCCTGGTCCCTACCCTTCCCCTATTAAGGGTATTCTGTATGAGAAAAAAAAAAAAAAGAGAGAGAGAGAGAGCGTTCAAAGGGATCTTCTATGGAAATAAAAAAAGTAAGGGAAAGAAATAGGTAAAGATGAAAAACAATAACTTTCAAAGCAGTATCTTGAATCTAAAGGCATTAGAAGAAAATGGTGCCTCATTTTTCAGATTTATGCAAATGATCATGCAATGACTATAGGATCTATTTACAGTTTCCGTAGCAAATTATTTCCATTTTCACCTCTGGGCATGCTACACACGCATTTTTTTATGTTGCCAATTGGCAAATAGTTTCAAATTGGGTAATTATAAGCTTTAGACAGTAGAATTATTACTGACTCTGACAGCATGTGTAACTTCCTGAGTGCCCACAGATCCAGTGTAATTACCATATGTTGTAAATTTGAAGGTAGGCAAATTCTAAATCAGATGCTTAGGAACTGGAAAAGACATGGACAATGAAAAATAGCTCTGGAAAAGTTGGATTCAAAGAAGGGATGTCAGTCCAAAAGCCAAAAGTCGTTGTTTTATTATGGATGGGTCACAGCTTCATTTCAAAGTATTTTTCTCTCTGCCTCCCCAAATCTGAGAACTTCATTCTCCCAATACAAAAAATTATGTCTTAAAGGAATTACTCATTTTTAATTTTTTTTACCATCATTTTTAATTTTTAAGATTAAGCAGCCCAAAGATACACAAGACAAAGACAAATAGGGAATTCCCTTTGCCTGTCTCCTTTAGAGGAAGGACTTAGAGATATACAGTGGGAACCAAAGTTGCCAAAAAATCATAAAAAGCAAGAGCAAAGAAGCATCACATAGCAGCAACGTTAGTCATTGAATCCCTGTTAGGCAGGGCAGCAAATTGGTTCTCAAAGTGGCCCACGCACCACTAGGGGTCCCCGAAACCCTCTCATGGCATCTGTGATGTTAAACCATTTTCATAAAAATACAAGAGGTTAGCTATTTACACTATGCTGACACTGACATTTATGGTGCAAAAGAAATAGTGGACAAAACTACTGCCACCAAATAATATACTATTTATTGCATTTTTCACTCCATGTACTCAGGGGAACAGGAAGAAACCAGCTTTATTTTTTATTTTTTAGAGACAGAGTCTCACTTCATCACTCTCTATTGAGTGCCATGGTGTCACGAATCTCTTGGGCTCAAGCAATCCTCTTGCCTCTGCCTCCCGAGAGTATCTGGGCCTACAGGTGCCTGCCACACAACGCTGGTTAATTTTTAGAGACGAGACCTTGCCCTGGCTCAGACTGGTCTCAAATCTGTGAGCTCAGGCAATCCACCTGCCTCAGCCTCCCAGAGTGCTTGGATTACAGGCATGAGCCACAATGCCCAGCCGAGAAACCAGCTTTAGTTAAGAATGCCCTTAATTTCATCTCAACATAGGATTCCTGGCAATAAAAACTTAAATTAAATTTTTAAAAGAATGCCTTTCATTAAGCAATAGAAATAATAATTATTATTTTTTTATTTAGAGACAAGGTGTCACTATGTCACTCAACCTGGAGTGGCGTGATAAACTCAAATTCTGGGCTCAAGTGATCCTCCTGTCTCAGCCTCCCAAGTAGCTGGGACTACAGGTGCCTGCCACCAAGTCTGACAGATTTATTGATTTTATTAAAGCTTGCTCCTTAAGTACATATCCTTTTAATTTTCAGCATGATGAAATGGGAAGCTGACATAAAGCACTTCTGTTGCCCACCCAAGAATCATGTTCATGTGCAGTTGTTTGAGTTGCAAACAAAACTAGCTATTTTTTCATGTAATGTCAACTTACATGTAAAAATGACTGTCAAACTATATATAAGTGTGGAGTATCTGGTAGGCATCTGTTCTAAAATGAATGAAGTGAGCCTATCATTTCAGGGAAATCAACAGTCAGTATTTGTTGTTAATGACAAATAGAGCTTCCAGACAAAAACTAGAATTTAGAAAATTTTGTATTCACCACCATCAGTTTGGAAGCTTCCCAATACTTAAGGCATATTCTGATTAACAGAATGACATATTTCAACATTTGAAAGATCAAAATGATTTTTAGTGAAATAATATTTTCCAAATGACCAATGTATGAATGATGTTACAAAATCACACCCAAGATCACACGTGGGTCAAAAGACCCAAGTATAAGAAAGTAAAGTGGATTTTAACCTAACAGAACACCAAAAGCTCATTGATATGGTTTCAGACTTTACATTACAACTACCTTTAAGAATGAATTACCATTTGTTGAATTTTGGTATACAATCAAAAAGAGACTATCCACGATGGTCTGAAAAGACCATTTAAAACTCCTTTCTCTAAGTGTGCGAATGTGTAAGGACAGATTTTCTTCATGTCCATCAGCCAAAACAACATTATCACAACAAAGTGAATGCAGACTCCGGAGAAGCCAACTGCCATCTATTAACCAGACATTAAAGAGATTTGCAAAAAGGTAAGACAATTCTATTTCTGGCACTAATTTTCTTTGCTTTAGAAAATAGTTATTTTTCATGAAATACATTACATTAATTTATAATACGTTGCATTTATGCTAATACTACATTTATTTATATTTATACATTTACTATTAAATATTACATTTTATTAAATACATTCACGTTTCAACCCACATAAAAGCTTACTGGGATTCAAAAATAACTGATGCATACCAAGGGTTCTGGACACTAAAAAAAATTCAGAACTACTGGTTTAGACAGGCTTTAAATCTGGGCACATCTACATTCAAATCTAAGCCTTTAAAGATGTGTGAAATTGGTAGGTGACCTTCAACTATAAAATGGGGGTCCAGCGGTAAAAGGAAACAACAGATTTTTGCAAAAAAACAAACAAAATAACACATGTAAAGTGCCTACTAGAGCGCTTAATAAATGAAAAAGCTGTTATGATCTTGATGACTTCCCAAAAAAGCCCATCTAGGAATAAATTGATCATAGGGTAGTCTGATACACATGCACGCACACTCACACACACATCTTGAAGCAGCCTTGGCTACTCTCCTGTTTTCCCCCTCTTGGCCTGGCCCAGCCAGCACTGACTCACAAAGAAGCCTGTCAGCCCAGGACGAAACACGTGCCGTAAGCAGTTCCTGCACTCCTCCCTTTTCCTAAAAGCCTCCTCCTGCCTTGCCCACTTGCTTGCCACGTTATCCTCCTTCAATCTCATGCCCATTCTATCAACTCCCCAGCGAGAGAAAGCGAAATGAGGATGTTTCAGAAATTCTGAGTTTTGCGCTCAGAATGAAAATAATTTTCCCATCATTATAGGCAGTTTTAGAACAATAAATTACCTGCAAGGAGAGACAAACCACACCTCAGTTACACAAAATAAATCTGGTAAGTCTATATAGCTCACTCTCACCACCACTTGAATCCTATCACCCTGACATCCAAAAATCATGACAGCTGCCCACCCACACTGCACAGCCTATAGCTTCTAACAGTGCCATATTGAGGGTACTGCAAGTAATTTCAACAGTTCAGATAAGTCGTAATCCAATTCTTCTCAATTATTACAGTTCCTAAGAGTAACTGAATGGGATTATTTCCAGCCCAATTCTTATTTCAATTTGGCTCAAAGAAAATTAATTTTCTTTCTCAGAAGATTGCTCCATTTATAGAGTTTTAGGCTTATATCAAAACTCAGAACAAACCCTTCACTTGACAAAGCTGCAGCTTAGAATGTTATCTCAGTAATGCCTAAGACTTTAACTTTGAAATGCAAGCATGTGCCAAGAATAATTTTTCTAAAGGAAAACTAGATTTCAAATGTAATTCCTCCTTTAATTTCTGGGATCAAAATCTCCTAGGTTGGGGTCATATTAGAAAGAGATGATAACTCTCTCTGCCTTAGGGAATTCCTTAGAGATGTATGCAGAATATTGCTGAATTATGGGACAATATTATTTGCAGCAAGCATGACAAACAGCTATCATGTACTGAGTAACTATCATGAATCAGATTTGATATTAGTTCTTTTATAAATTACCTCATTTAATCCTTACAACAGTTCTATGAGGTAAGAATTCTTATCCTCATCTTGTAGATCAGAAGTTAACTCAGGTCACACAGTAAGTACAGACAGCTTATCTGTACTTATCTAACTTATCTAAGGTCAAATAACTAAAAAGGGCATGGCAAAAATGGGCACTAAATCATCTATCATAGTAGCTTAACGAATGCAATAAAGTATTTAATAGATGAGAATTTCTCACTATAGTAATTGATTGTCTTCATCATTATTAAGTAATTCTTCAAAAGATTTCTCCAATCAAATGAGGTCAGGTCAGTTAGTTTATATAGTGAAGAAAGAGTCCAGTTCAGGTTTGGGTTTTCAGTGCAAGCAAAATAGGTCAAAATCTTGGTGTGTGATTTCATTCCATATAAGTTTATGCTAATAATTGGTTGCACACAACCAGACAACGCATCTCCATGAATTTACTGCTAAAGCCAGAGCTTTCAAAGCATCTCACATAGGTAGTGGGTAAAGGAAAACCTCAGCTGGTGAAGAAGAAAGAAACCTAAGAATCTTTCAACAGGCCTACAGTTTCCTAAACAAGAAACCACTCCAATTGCTTGCAGATTGTACTGGCTTCAACCCAACGAGGGCTCTTCCATTCAGCCAACTTTGTATTGGAGACGATCATCTTGCTTTGGTATTTGATGGTCAATTTCACATTATTTCAGCAGTACTTGAAGAAATGCTTTTTGACAACTTGGAGAAATTCTGGCTGCAGCTCATTCCACCATTTTCAGTCAAGAAGCATCACAGGCCTGTTAGGATTGGGCCTTACTAAACGGAATCCAGTTCCTGATCCATAAATATTGCAAAGTATCTGAATTTCCTAAATTTGGATGCCCAATTGCATTAAACTACCACTGCCTTCACCTGCAACAGACAAGCCTCATTGCTTTGATCCCAGAACCCTGGATTATCTTACTTCCTTTCAGGGAAAGAGCTGCCAGAGTGAGCTATGTAGGGAAAAGAACAGAGCGTCTGGAGCCAAAGCACCTGGCTCTATAGCTGCCAACTATGTAAGGGTGCAATTCACTCACTTTCCTTGGTCCTTAACTCTTTCAATCTGTATCAAATGAAGAATTAAGTAATTCCTAATTTCTCTTCCCATTCAAAAATCATGATTCTACAATTCATATAGACCAATTTCTGGGACAAAGGCTAGAATCACTTCCTTTCCTGACTTCTCCATTCTCAAGGGGATAAACCTACAGGTTTTCCTTTAGGCAGGAAACGAACATTCTCATTCAAGCTTTACTTATAAACCCCACAAGCATTTCCGTAATTTAAAAAAGCTTATTCTGAAATAATCGTGCTAATTAACCATTCAAATGGCTTACACCAGTCATATTATGAAGTAGAAATAAACTTAATAATTTAAGCAAAGTGATATACAGCAGGTTCTTGAATAATGTTTCATTATAACAAGGATGAGAAAATAACTGGTTTGCAATATGTCATTTCTCTAATGTCACAGGTTTTAAGAACCTATTGATGACATAAAGTGACAACTTACTATATTCTACAGGCTATTCTATAAAATTAAAGTGTTATATACATATGAAAATTTATTTTCAATGGATTTGCAAGGCATCACAGGGGAAAATTAAGAGAAAATCTATAATCCTTTCTTCATAAACCAAAGAATCAAAAGCAAAAAGGGATTAAATAACTCACCCAGTGTTAAACAGGTACTTTGAGCAGAAGACTACAAAATAGGATACCTGGTATCTGTCTGCCTAGGAGATAAGCCATCTTATCTTAGGATACTGTACAATTGTGTTCCCCAGGGGGTAAGGGAGATTACAGAAAGTAATACTTGCCTGAGGCAAAGTAACCATGTTGTTGCCTGAAAGAAACTCTCAGAAATGCGTAGTGCAGAGATTCCCTAGATTTTACTGTCTCAAAGTGGATTTACACTTCACAGTCTTGAAATTTTGAAATGTATGAAAAAGAGACTCAGAGTATGTCTGAGTGCAATGAGGTGAATCAGGTGACATTACTCCAGTGTCCGTCCCCTGCTGGCCAGAAATTCCAGAGAATTGAAGAAAGGAATATAAAGCAGCCTCAATTAACCAGCTCGGAGAACTACAGTGAAGATATTCCAGGATCCAGGTCTACATCTAACTCTGGGGTTCCTAATTTGCCAAAGAATTGTCATGCACACATGAAACCAAGCACTTACCATGAAATGCCCATATTTACTGCACCCAGGGAATGAAATAAAAAGCCATTATATATACTCCAAATCAAGGACTGCATCTGTCCTCCTACTGATTCTTGTATAGCAAACATTCCAAATACTAAGTTCAGTCTTAACTTACAATGAATAATAAGGAAGCTCAATTCTTTGGCTCTGATTCACTCACTTTGTAAGGTGGCCACAAACACACAAGTCCTAGAGCTAAATATTAAAGGGGCATACTCACCCAATGTGGTTAGTTCTTAAAGAAATTTCCAGTTCTCTTAGCACTTGTGTAGATTCTTGAACACGCCGTCTGAACTTCTATAATTCAAGAACATAATCTCACAAAACATATTTTAGCAACTGCTATAACTGCAGCTAACTTGTAATAAATTTAATGTGAAAAACAGCTTCATATATGAAACCAGCACATTGTACCCCTTGATTGCACTATTGTACACAGCTATGGTTTAATGATAAAAATAAAATAAAATAAATAAATAAATAAAAATAGCTTCACTTCTAAAAGTGGGCTTTCTTCACTTTTTTGTAAACACATCAATTTTTCTCACCATGAAAATAAGCTAATGAGAAAGGACTAGAAAAATTACTTATTTTCTGTAGTAAAATGTCTTTGAGTAGGTGTTATTTCCCTAGCCCATATATACAAAAATATTCACTGATATACCTAGGAGTCAGGAATTCGAAGATCACCACCAGCTTCCACGATTCATTAGGTGGACTCAGCACACAATCATACTCCTGGCTATGAAGCAAAATTGGCAAAGAAAAAAAGTGCATGGGGTAAAAGGCAGAGGAAGCTACGCACGAGTTTCTAAGAGTCTTCTCCCTGAGGAGTCGCGAATAATAACGTGCTGGGAAGAGACTCGGTGACCAGGGTTTTTATTGGAACGGGTCTCATAGCACTCTCTCATAGCACAACGCAAAATTCCAGACTCCCAGAAGGAAGAGCACTATTTGGCAATAACCATGATGTTTTCATAACTAGTTTAGGCACAGTGAGCCCTTCTCACCAGGGAAAAGTGGGAACCCTCCTAAAATACAAGTTCCCAGGTGCTAGCCAAGGGCCAAGCTTGTAAGCCGGCCTGTCTAAGGATAGCAGCCTCAAGCCTGCTATGTTCATTTTTTTTCTGCATGACCTACCATTCCAAAAACAAGCATTCAGTTACCCCTGCCCTCAGTCCTCACTCTGAAGTTCCCTCCTTTGGTGCAGACGCCCGTCCCGACATGGAATGTTCCTCCTCCTTCCCTTGCCTATGAAAATTCCACCTCTTCTTCAGGCTCTCTTCTTTTAATGAATCAACCTCTGACAGTAAGTGTACACATTTCTCTGTCCTTTTGATTCTAAATAATCGACAGACTGCACTGTACATCAGTTCTTTGGAAGACAGTTTCTTACAGAAATATTTATTTATAGTGACTACCGTCTCAGGCCTCTGGAAGAAGGAAATTTGAAGTGCAATAACTCCGAAGCAGAGTTCCAGGCCGCCTGTACCACAGACCAGAACTGAGCTACCTTTCTCCTGCACTGTTCACAGCAGCAAGCTCTGAGAATTCTGGCTCAGGGTATGAAGGACCCTTCTCCTCAACTGCCACAACTGCAGTGGACACAGAGTCACCCAGTTCCAGGCTTCTGAGGATGCCTCCCATGGCTTGGGAGAAAAAGTTGTCCAAGGACAGGAAGGAAAAAAAGGAGGCTGGAAATCAGGAAAGCAGAACGTGGGTTGGCGAGAGCCATGTACAGGCCTAGGACCAGCGGCCCAGGGAAGACGGGACGCTGCTCACCAGAGGCGGCTTCTCTCACTCTCTCCTGTTCTGCAAGCCATTTGTCTCCCCACCCGCTACTCCTCACCAGGGCCCGTCAGAAGCAGAGAGTCTCGCAGTTTCTCTCTAACTGTCATTCCCAGAATACTCTAAAAGACCTTGTCAGGTCTTCAATCCATATATGGTAAGACATACAAAATTTAAATATCCCCAATGCAATGATAAAAAGAGAGGCACTGTCCTCTGCTGTCACAAAAGGCCTAAGAAATGGTGGTGTCATCGGTGCTTACAAGGGCATCCAAGCCCAGAGCTTCCTGGATCATGGTCCAAAAATGAGAACATTCTGTGCAGTATGGGGCATGAAGGGGAGTCGTGCAGGATGGGTGCTAAACTCTCTTTAAACTCTTCCCTTGGAAATAAAAATTAGGAACGGAGCAGAGAAGTGTCGACGGGCTGAGCAGGCAGCTCCGCTGCTGGGATAAGGAAGGGAAGGAAAAGGAGACAGAGAACTCTAGAGCTTTGGTCACACAGCCGAGGCAACCTGTGCAGGCAGGCTGGCTGCCCCAAAGTGGCCACTCCCACGTCAGAGTCCTAAGTCTTAGGCTGTGTCCCCAGTGGCTGTTAGAAAGGAATTCAGCCCTGCACAGCGCTGCCTCGTCCCCTGCAGACTTTGCCTCTGCTCCCCTAACTCTGCCTCTGACCTCATCAGGGAAAGGTCACCCCAAAGGGCACCAGCCCTGCACTGAGAACATAGTGGGGAGTGAGAGAGGATCGGCTGAAGAGACATGTATCAAAACCAGAAAACTAAATCAAAACACTGTGAGGGAACAGTAAGGAGGACAGCTGACACTTGTCACACACGGACTGTGCCAGGGACCGCACTTCCACGCCTGCCTCAGAGCTGAGGGGAATCACACTGCCTTCGCTCCTGTGTCATATCATCTTGGGAATGGCTCACTGTCCTTCTCTGGACTGCAGGGACTCCTTGCAACCCACTCCTCTAACAGATACACAATGGGTGCTAACATTGTGCACGCCTAAAACGCAGCCAGAATGCTTCAAAGAGGAGTCACATGTCTCTGGGGACCTGCAAAAAAAGGCAGGTAGGCTCCCTTAGCAGTCAGTGCCATTCTCCTGTCCTTCCTCCCCGTGGGAGGAGGGCTCGAGGCAAGCCCAGGGAGGCAGCTGAGCTCTGCATGTGCCACACAACAGATTTCTGTTCACAACTGCGGCGCCAGCAAAGGCCCAGACTCCTTCCTTCATGCCAGACGTGAGCACATCCTCTCCAAGCACAGACTAACAACCGCCTGGTATTAAAGAAGCAGGTCAGATTGGACAGTTCTGGTCATGGTGATATCTAATTTAGGCTCTTCCTTCCCTGCCCTAAAGGGCTTTATTTAAAAATATTTAGAAGAAAATCTAAATAGAACAAGCTTAGGAAAGTTTTTTTCTAAAAGAGCAAATTAAATATCTCCTGTTCAATTTGAACAAAAGATTACTGAATAAAATAATTGAGGACTCTGGGCAAAGTTAAAGGAAGACTGCTCAGCCTAAACTGCCTGGCAAAACATAAAGCCCTGATTTGCAATCTTTTTTCCCCTCCACCATATTATAGCTGAGAATTTTAAGCTCATTTTAACTGCAAGTCCAACATTATTCCAAACAAGTCTTCCCCTTTTTCTTTTTTCTTTTTTCTTTTTTGTAGTTTTTAGCTGGGGCTGGGTTTGAACTCGCCAACTCCAGCATATGTGGCCGGCATCCTACTCCTTTGAGCCACAGGCACCACCCCAAACAAGTCTCCATTTTTTTCCAGGTTTTAAGCACTACAATTATGTTGTGTGGGATACTTCATTCCCTACCACTAGCTCCTGACAGAATCTTACTCAAGCGGGGGGGGGTTAATCCAACATCCATTTGATTCCCCCCTCCCCGCCCCCGAGTTAAGTGAGTGATTTCAAAGAGACAGCACAGACCAAGCAAGGCCATTAAGGTGATCACACACGGACGAGGGCAGAATATCAGAAAAGAAGGCCCCAGACCCCTTTTGTCCTGCTCCCCTTTATTCTATTTCGGAGGGAGCAAAACACTTTCTGAGAAGTTTGTTTGTTGTTTTGTTTTGCTTTGTTTTCTTTGCCTTAACCCAGAAATAACTGATCTAAAGGAAAATCAGAACATGCCAGGAGGAATCCCACCTCCTTCCTTCCAAACAGTTTGCTCCTTAAGGAATTTGGGGCAGAGAGTCTAAGAAGCACTCTCCAGAAGTTTGCCTATTTTCTCCTTTCCTTCCAGAATTTGAAAAATGTGGAGATAATTGTTTTGGGATGGCACAAACTCTGAGACGGGAGGTCTCAGTTTTGTGCAGAGACACTCACTGGAATTTCTGTCATCCTCAGTCTGGGGTAAACATCATGTCCAAGGCTGGGGCCTAAGCCATCCAGCCTAAAGGTTACAAGTTTGGGGATTCAGAAGACCTTTAGCAATCTATTCTACAAATAGAATTGTGCTGCCCCTTGTGTGAAGAGAGAACAGGAAACACCTGTTATGGTGGGATTGTGGTGCGTTTGTGTGTATTGGTGTAACTTCCGTGACAACCCTCTTTTAACCTGATGAAACTAAGGCTGTTATATCCCTTAGGGAAGGAGCAAGGGAGAAACTAATGAGAATTTAGCAGTGAATGGCCTGACAATAGATCTTTTTTAAAAATATGATGCTACTTTGATAGGTTCCTTCTTAGAAGTCAAGGCCCTGTCACACTGAAGTCACAGCATATAGCCAGCAGTGAAGGTCTGTACTCTGTTTTCCCCATTATTCTCAGATTTTATTTCCCCTGATCTGTATATAAACCACAGGACATAGGCCCAGGAAACTTCCAGAATGAAATAACAGCTATTCTGCTTAGCTGGACATTTTTTAATTTGTGGGTGAGGGGAACTTAGAGTAGAAGATAATGGTGAAAAAAATTTTTTTTCTTAAATGCAAGAGCCAAGAAGCCTGGAGATGATGATTAACCAGGGAAAGTGTGCCTTTCTTTGCTCATGAGTCAGACACCAAAACAACAGAGGGAATTCAGGAGTTGCAGAATGGAAAAGGTCAATGGAAAAACAAGTGCCATCTGGGGCAGTGCCCCTTCACCCATCGTGGGCAAGGACATCTCTGCCCTGAGACATCTCAGGGTGGACCAGGCTCGCAGGGCTGTGCCAGGCTACATGCTTTACCACAAGACATCAGTTTAAACCAACTGTGTGGTTGCACAAAGCAGGGCTTTGAGAGAAGAGAGTCTGTGGAATCAGCTATTCTCTGCTTACCTTCCTTGGGGCCAAGGCTGGGGGTTGGGGGGGGGGGGCTGCTAAAAGCATCAACACAGGATGTGAGTGCACAGCTGGGATGACAAAGCCCCAGTGATTTTTCAAGGTCTCTGGAAATGCACCAAGACATGAAAGACAAGTATTCCCTTTGCAAGGCCTGCTTTTGTAGTGGCCTAAACACCCTGGACTGGACTCACTGCCTCCCTGTGAAACTGGAAATAGCAGCAACTTAATAACCGTCAAAGGTACGTGACTCCCATCTTGGGAAAGTACTTTTAAACATATCCTCAAATAAGGAGGGTAGACTTTTCTTTGTCTTCTCCTATTGTAGGTCTCCAAGGGTTGTGTTCTTGGAGTTTCCAGCAGATGCTCTAACGCAGAGGAAGGAAGGCCTCTTCCAAAGCAGGAGGATTCACAGGCTGGTGAGGAAGCAACAGCAAAGAGTGGAAACAAACTTACCTTCCTGGTTACCGCTGGATCCAGATAGCCTTTGAGCTTTTGAATGTATGTATGGGGAGGATTTTTCACCTGGAATCGCTCCTGCAGGAAGCACAAAAGTAAAAAGCATGGAAGTTAGGAAGGCCTGACACAGTTGGCCACATCAAACAGACTGTTACAAATCCATGGCCAAAATGCCTCCACAGTATGTGTGTGGCCCTACAAATAATCACGATGCACTAGTTGTTTTGAATCTTAGCGGATGAGCTGAACCTCTCTATGCATAGGAGGAAAACTGCAGCTCAGAGAAATGCAGGACTTCCCTGGGATGGCACAGCTGGTCAGTGGTCCAAGAGGATTCTAACCCACGTCTGCCAAACTCCAGAGTCTATACCACTTTCTCTGTAGTGCCCTGCAGCTCTCATTCTAGAAAAGGTGCTTTGCCCATTTCAAGTCCTCTGTTAGGAGGTCTTCAATCCATTGCACATTCTTTTGAAAATCTTCAGGTTTGACAAATCTCTCTCTTTGGGATATCTGTTTATTCGATAAAGACAGCCAAAGAGTTGACTCAAGCTGATAAAGAGTAATTTGTTTCAAAAATGAGTAATGAGTCTATTGTTAAGAGATTGGAGTGTGGGTATATAAATTTGTGTGCGTACACATAATGTGTGTTATCCTTACTGGGTTTTTAAAGCAGTTCCACATTGGAAGGTCTGAAAGTATTTTGTATAAGGCACAATCACTGGAATAAGCTTAAATATACATAATATATGTACTTTAGAATGTGTGTGTAGCTCCATCCATCCCAAGGTGATATAGAATCTACATTTGTAAATTTTATGCCAATGTTACCGGGAGAAAAACATGTTCATGTGTGGTTCATCAAAAATGAAAATAAAGTACCACAGACTACTATGGATGTAGCTCACAAACTTGACGTTGAATCAAAACAAAGCCCCACATGGTTTCATTTATATGAAAATGAGCAAAATTAAACTGTAACAGTCAGGGATACATACTCAGGTGGTAACACTACACAGTATTATGTATAGTTTAGTATTGTGTATGCAGAGATGATCAGCCTGAAAGTCACTGCTGAGGACTGTGGTCAGCAGGAGAAACATGAAGCTCTCAGGAAAGGCCAGCAATGTTTTATTTCTTAATCTGAGTTATAAAGGTGTTGGCTTTATACCGCTCATGATGATGATTCTTAGGCTTCACAACTGTTTCTGTATACAGAGGCTATTATTTCCCATCCAAAAAATGTTAAATAGCTCTAGACAAAAAGTGTCATCAAGAAATGAGCACAATGTTTTCTACCTATAACCCAAAAAATGTTTTCTTACTTTTTAATTTTTTTCAATGTGATGATGGCTTACTCCACGATGGAATTTTTTGGTATTTCACAACACTAACAATTGGTCAGCATGTTTAAACACTTGTTTATCCCACATAAACTTGTATTTCTCCAACACAGGGAACCATAACATTCTTCCTGGTTCACCGAAGCCCTGATTACATATTTCAAAATGTTAAAGAGCTTACTAATATTGAAAAGATCTTCTTACTAAAAGTATGTATCTTATTATTATTTAAAATAGGGGGAAGTGGTTTGTACCAAGACCATTATTAATATTGTCCCTTTATTTAGAATGACCATGATGAATATTGTACTACATAAACTTATATCTTGATAAAGCTTCTTAAAAAAAAAATAAATAGCAGCAAACTGTTTCTAAATATTCTCCCAAACTTCCTAGCCTGAGAGCAATTTCTAAATAACAGTTCTCAAGTAATCAACATGTCCAGTGCAATCACTATGTCTATCAAGTACTATTTTTTTTTAATCACTATCACTTCACTAAGCAATCAGAATCCCACAGCAGGATTTAGAAACAGTCCAGCTGAGAGCTAAAATAGTCACGAAAGCTCTGAAAAATGAACTGAAGAACTATCTAGAAACCAGTCATTATTTCCAATCTTGTATGACAACAGCTGTTGCCAGAGAGATTATTGCAATATAAATTAAAATTATGCCTTTTAATAGTATAATTCCAATTATTCAATTTTTTTTAAACTTACACTTGTGCTCCCTTCTGCTACAGCAGATACCACTTATCTCTAAATAAGAGGACCCTAAAACGCAACAAATTATGACTATGGCCAATGCCCTATTTGCTTGAGGAGCTAAAATGCGAAGCTGTCAACAACTGTTGAAAGACCCATAATTTGTTTTGTTCATTTAGGCTATATCTTCTCAACAGAAGGACTAGATGTATTTTTTTGTAAGCAACAAAATTTGGCTGAGTAGCACATGTAACACACTGGTATTTGCTCAATTAGTGAATCCAACTTTCACAGTGAGTAAATGAGCTTTTCCATTTCCTACTTGAAAATGTGTTAACTCAGACAGGCTTTCTCAAATACATACATTTATTGCTCCTGCTGATTTGATTATATTTCCTTGGGACTTAAAATTATGAATGAAGTCCATGTTTAGTAAATTCATACTTTTTCAAATGTGCTTAGAATTTGCTATTGTATATCAAGCCACATTTTTCATTTATTTGAGTAATCTGATATGTTTTCAAGAAAGAAAAATGAAGACTGATGTTTTAAAACACTACTTACACATCCAGGGATTTCAATACAATTGTTACAGAGAAACAATACAAAGCCCCTAATATTTTTGTAAAACATGCGGTTGTTTGGTCTAATTATCTAAAGCAGCAGCACTGGACTCGCCTAAGGTTTTCTGTCTGTACTCCACACTCCACACAACCAGTCCGAACAACAGAACCAGCTGGGGGAATAAATTGGAGAATTTCAGCACCTCATCTAAACACATTTATTTTTAAGAACTTCAGATTGATTATAGGTATTATTGATTTAAATTAATAACATTAGAATTTTATGTTTTACATTAAATCCCCAAACCTCCTTGGCAGTCTTCCGTCACCCTCACTTTCCGAAAGGCTTCATGTCCCACATGCTATTTTCAATGACTAGTTACTTGCTTGTTCAATGTCACTGATGTGAGTATCTTGATTAATGTCCTCAAATTGACTTACATGTCATAGAAATGTTACTCTTAGGAAGAAGAAAAACCTTAGTCATGGTGACTCACCAACATGAATTGATAAGCTAACTGAAAGAGCTTTTAAAATACGAATTTCCCTCCGAATGTCTGATTATACAGCATCCCACCACCCAACCTGCTGCCATCTACCACTTTGTGTGATCAAACTTTTCTTACTGAAATACTTTCAACTGGAAAATATCAATTGAACTGCAGTTTTTGGTTGTTGTTTTGTTTTGTTTCACAGAGTCTCACTCAGTCACCTTGGGGAGAGTGCCATACTGTCATAGCTCACAGCAACCCAAAACTCTTGGGCTCAAGCAATTCTTTTGCCTTAGCCTCCTGCATAGCTGGGACTACAGGGACCTGCCACAACACCCGGCTATTTTTAGAGACGGGGTCTCACTCTGCTTGGGCTAGTATCAAACTCCTGAGCTCAAGCAATCTACCTGCCTCGTGTTCTGGAGCTTTTAATCATTCCACATAAACAGTCAAAGAAAAGAACTCAGAGTCATTTATTAACATGCAGGTACACAAAGCCAACAAACTTCATTGGAAGGGCCTTGGGAGTGAGAAGGTGACAACAAACCTAGAGTTACAGAATCTTTGTCACTGGCAAATATTTTACTTTAATACATCCATCTGTTAGAAATTCAATTCCTATTCCGTACATATCTCTGGTAATGATCAGAAAATTTTTTTCTCACTGCTAAAAGTAACTTCATTTATTTAAAAGCAATTACCTTTTCACATGGGGCAGCACTTTTGTTTCTCAAAGACTATTAAGTTACTTTTCAATGTCACTATATGGTTCACCATATTGGTTTTTTGTTGTTTTTCTTGAGACAGTCTCAGTTGCCCTGGGTTTGAGTGCTATGGCTTTATAGCTCACAGCAACCTTAAGCTCTTGGGCTCATGAGATCCTCTTGCCTCAGCCTCCCAAGTAGCTGGGACTATATAGACCACCATATTCTTCACACCTCTTAGCTCACTCAGACCTCCACATCTGCCAAGAACATAGTAACTCCATTTTGCAAAGTTCAGACATTCAATGACTTGCCTGAAATCCTGTGTATTATGTGTGTGTGTCTATACATCAGATCAAAGATTCAAGTAAGTTTCCTGATCCTTGAACTAATCTTTCCCCTTTTTACAATACTCTATTCTCATCTTTAATTTTAGTGTAAAAATTGTCAACAGAGTAGAAATAAGTTCTATTCTTCATCAAGTCCCCATATGTAGAAGAATACTTGGCACAGTCAGTCCTCAAAACTGTTCAATAATTAAACTTTTAAAAAATGTTTATGCAGGCCTCATTTGGTGGTTCATGGCCTCATTTGGTGGTTCATGCCTACAATCTTAGCACTCTGGAAGGCCAAGGTGGGAGGGTTACTTAAGTTCAGGAGTTCAATACCAGCCAGACCAAGCATGAGACCCCATCTCTACTAAAAAAAAAAAAAAAAAAAGAAAAGAAAGAAAGAAAAATTAGCCAGGCATTGTGGTGGGACCTATAGTCCCAGCTATTCAGGAGGATGTCTAGAACCCACAAGTTTGAAGGTGCTGTGAGCTATGCTGGTATCATAGCATGCTAGCCTGGGCAAACGATTAAGAACGTGTCAAAAAAGAAAAAAGAAAGAAAGGGGAAGGGAGGAAGGCATATACAAGTCACTGCTCTCATAAATTAAGAGTCAGATTTTAAAGTTTAAAGTTAAGAGGCCGGACATGGTGGCTCACCCCTGTAATCCTATCACTCTGGGAGGCTGAGGCAGGTGGACTGCTTGAGCTCAAGAGTTCGAGATGAGCCTGAGCAAGAGTGATATACCCCATCTCTTAAAAATAGCCGGGCATTGCAGCGAGTGCCTGTATTCCCAGTTACTTGGGAGACTGAGGCAAGAGAATCACTTGAGCCCAAGAGTCTGAATGAAGTTGCTGTGAGCTTTGACACCACAGCACTCTACCAAAAGGGACAAAGTGAGACTCTGTCTCAAAAAATAAATTAAATAAATAAATAAATATAAAGTTTAAAGTTAAGCATACAAAGAAACCGTGAATACCTGTCCAAGACGTATACCAACAGGCTCAGTGTTGATGTAAGTCGGCCACATTCATTTCAGAGCAAGAGGGACCTGATTCTAAGCCTGTGCTGTGTCTCTCCTGGCCCCTAACTATCTAGTGTCTCATAATTACACATTTCTCACTACCCAGTCCACTGAGACCTACGCTGGCCTCTCCATCCCCTACGGATCACCAGGCATGGTGGCTGCCTACACAAAGACCTGTACCCTTCACATAAGGAAGAGACAGAAGTTACTGGACTAAATCCACTGTAACCCAAATTGGAAAACCAGGGCATTTTGAAAAAAAAAAAAAAAAAAAATACATGAGGCCCTATAAAATGGGTATACAAATTTAATTCGGTAAGTCACAGTAAACAGAAGTTACTGGTTATGCTACAATACAATCTTTGCTACTTAACACACAGAGAAGGCAGCCTTAGGTTTTTCCTAACCAGCTGAACTGTTTCTGTGGAATCTCTTCTCCCTACATCTCGCCCACCCATCCCCTTTTCTCCATTTAAATCTAAGGAAGTTTGTTACTCAAAGCCTTCCTGAATAACAACTTGGAATCGGACACGCCACTCATCTAGCAAAGCAATCCTAATCTTTCACATCCTCTCTATCCATGGATAGTTACAGGAAATTTAATTGAGGTTAATTTGGTGTAAGGTGGACTTATAATAAGCATGTTATAAGCACTTCTGGCTCCATAAATCATATTTGGATAAGCAGCTCTAAAATCAAACAGAAGTCCATTCAAGTTTATCTTCTGAAGTATCAGGAAAGAAATTACGATGCAACATCTGAAAATAGAGGAAATCTCCAGAAAATGAATGGCTCTTGGGACACATATTTACTGTTGAGGTTCTCTCCCCGTTGGAATGGCCACACGGTCACTGGCTCTATGTCAATGATATATTAGAGCTACATAAACTGCTTAAACCTCCTTATGGATGAATTAGATGTCACCATCATTATGTGAGTAATAATGTTTTATTATTCTGACGCTGGAATAATTCACTTTAGATAGTGAAAATTCAAAGGTTGTTGTTTTGTTCACATAAGCTCACTACACTTGAATGGTTGTTATTTCTTCCTAAAGAGCTGGAAGTAGTTGGGCATCCTTTCCAAAGGCTGAGTAGGCAAAACATAGTCTCT
Organism: Arctocebus calabarensis; assembly: GCA_963573935.1. Lineage (NCBI taxonomy): Eukaryota > Metazoa > Chordata > Mammalia > Primates > Lorisidae > Arctocebus > Arctocebus calabarensis. The sequence continues at coordinate 20,796 of CAUYON010041721.1, read as the reverse complement.
GAGTGAGCCTGTATTACAACCAGCACTAGTGCCATCAGTAAGTAATTTGCAAAATTCAGCTTGGTGCTACGTGCTCCTGAGAGTTAAGCTGACAGGAATAATCCACACCCTCAAAGCGTTTGCCCTCTAAGATGGATCACGCTGACACAGGTAGACAGGGAGAAGAAAAGGCAAGGATTTAATACCACGTTAATATTGTATATAGACAGAAATGCCTTATACAACTTGAGAGGCCCAGAACGGCACATCTGTGGGGTGGGGACAGTGCCAAAACCAATCAGGGCTCCTACGCAGGAGGCATGGAGGTAAGTCCTAACACTGTAGCCCCTCAAGGCTAACCAGTCTATACAAACATAAAACAATTTACACAAATAGAACCAGAGTGCCCCAGGGAACTGAGACCGTGAAAGTCCCGCTAAAGAACCCATATTCCTTGTTACCCAAAAATATTTCAAAAATTCTGAAATTTCAGCATAGCTGACAGATGGTTCCCATCTACAGAAAGTATGCGTGAGGGTCTGTGGAATGGCAAGAAGCAGGAGGACAATTTAGAGAAAATGAGGGAAAAGTCTTTAAGACTCTGCCTGTTAACTGTAGTAGGTGGCCAAGAAAGCAAGTGGAGACGAGGTTCTCATTGTGCACCTGTAACAAAGACCAGAGGAAGCCAGTGCCCCTCTGCTACTATTTAGAAGCACCCCGCTGGTTATTATTGAATGAAAACATTTTGTTAAAAAAAGTCCCCATCTCTAAATATTTTAAATCTCTCTCTTTATTTGTATTTTTATTACTTTTTGGGGGGGAGTAGAGTCTCACTTTGTCACCTTGGCTAGAGTGCCATCGTGTCATAGCTCACAGCAACCTCAAACTCTTGGGCTCCAGAGTTCCTCTTGCCTCAGCCTCCCGAGTAGCTGTGACTATAGGTACCCACTACAACACCTGGTTAATTTTTTTCTATATATTTTTTAGTACAGACAGAGTCTCACTTTCGCTCAGGCTGGTGTCAAACTCCTGAGCTCAAGAAATCCACCTGCCTCAGCCTCCCAGAGTGCTAGGATTAAAGGCATGAGCCACTGTGCCTAGACCTTGAACACTTTGAATCTTACTGTCACTTACCAAATTTTTTTTGGTCATTTTATTCTTTCACTCATCTAGAGCCCATTATATAAGACACTGCATAAAAAGCACAAAAAGAAATAAATTCAATTCCAAAGCACTAAATCTCATCTCGGAGATACAACAGACATAGCTGCAACATAAAGTAGAATATGATAAGAGCCATATGTGATCTTCTCGAAGTTCAAAGAAAGGTGAGGCTTTTTCCATCTGAGATGATCAAAGAAACCTCCCTGGAGAAAGTGGCTTTTGAAATGAACTGTGAAGGAGAGAGAGCATATAGATATCCTGCGATGGTGTGAGAGGCAGAAGACAGAGGAGTTTTCCAGATGGAGAACACAGGAATAAAGGCTGAGAAGCATGAGGCGTGTGCTGGTAACTTCAAGGGGTTTAGCCGAGTTCCAGGAATCCAGTTCATGAAAAGTAATAGCATAAATGCTCCTAAATGGTAAGTTGGAACGGACAACAGTGGCTGTCAAATAATAGGCTAGGCCATATAGCTAAGTGGAGTCAGTGAGTAGTTCTGAATAGTGGAAAAACAGATGGTTAATACTGTGTACCTCTCCCTTCTCCATTCCCAATTTTAAAACTTGGCCATTTCTATCCTAGACGAGACTCGAAAAATCAGCACGTACAACTCATTCCATGGCCATAGTTTCTTGGAGAGCCTCGAGACATTCTTCAGGTCTGAATATGAAATCATTTTCCTAGTCAGAGGAGAGGACAACTTTTCCAAGTATTCCCTTACAGCTCTCAGACTGAAAATAACTTTGGATGAGACTTTTCCAAATGCCTTCCTTTATTTAGACTAGCAGGAATTTCTTCTAATTCAATGGGTCTTTCCTGATCAAAACATAACTCAGCCTCTTACACAATATTTAATGGGTTTCTTTAATCGTACTCATGGTTCATCATTTTCCCCAATTTTAAAAAAGTATTGTAATTGAATTTGTTCAATTTGTGATGGACGAGGTCACACTAAAAGTTTGTTTATTATCTCATGTTTCTCTATGCAAAGACTCAAACCCTACAATGCGTGGCACACAGCAGTGGTTAAGTAATAGTTGCTATCACTGTCATTAAGAACCAGACAGGAGGGCTGAGGAGGGAGAATTGCTTGAGCTCAGGAGTTCGAGACTTGCCTTAGGGAAAATGAGACCCTGACTCCTAAAAAAAATGAAAAAACCCAGCTGGGCGCCATGGCAAGCTCCTGTAATCCCAGTAGCTTCTGGAGGCTGAGGCAGCAGGATGCCCACAGCCCAACTCTGAGGTTGCAGTGAGCTATGATGCCATTGCACTCTGCTCAAGGGCATCAGGGGGGACTCTTCCCCCCCTCAAAAAAAGAAAGAACCAGACAGATGGATGGTTGGATTTATGTGAGAAAACCTTTAAGACAATTTTCAAATCCTTTGCTCTCCCCCCTCCATAGCCAAAAATTCTCTCTTTTAGAATGGAGCTTCTTAAAAGCATAAACTACCAAAGACCTGCCTGACAAGCAATTTGAGGTCACTTGTTAAATTGTAAATTTTCTTGATCCAATCCAAGTATCCAGAGTTCTGCATTTTCTTAAAATCCTCAAGTAGGTTTCCTGGACACTGAAACTTATTATTTAGGGCTTTTGAATATACTTCCTATTGTGGATACCTGAAACCCTCTTTATTCAATATACGAAGATAATGTGTATATCCTTGGTAAGCAAAAATTTAAGAATATTTCATTTATGCTTTTTAAATTTTTTTTTTTTTTGGAGGGACTGGTTCTTTATTTCAAAAAGACACATGTCAATATTCAGTATCAAAACAGTTGCGCTGCTGGTTTTATTTCTCCCCATTGGCCCCAAAGAGACCAAACCAAAGGAGAGGACATTTTAAGCCAATAAGCTGCAGGATGTCCGCCTAACAGGCCTCAGAGAAACCTCACCAAAGAGTGGGGACCGGGCAGGGAAAGAAACTTTAAAAGATTTTCAGTATACTGCCAGCTCAAAGACTGTAGAGAGCTCTCACAGCCAGATGGCATGGCCAGGGTGACCCAAACCAATGAAGCAAGGTTTCAAATTATATAAAATTTTCAGAGTCTTGTGCATAAGCTATTCAAGATTTCTCCAGCACAGACTGTTGCAATGTACGAGGAGATGGCACTTTTAGAAATAGCAGCTTCGGACCCAGAAAAGGGTAATGAGATGAGTTTCATATTGCTAAATTAGTAGCAAAAACATAATTTTCTTTAAGAAGGCAGGAGAGCAATTATATGGTCCACTCATCACAAGGAGCACATGATCCATTCTCTGAGTTGTTGGCAAGGGGGTAGAGACAGGATAAAGATCTGGTCTCAGAGCTCTTAGCATCTTAATTTGGTCACTTCTAATGAAAAAATAAAAAATAAAAGTTGTCCAAAGATATCTTAAAGCTGAAAACCTCAACAGCATGTTTTTGTTGTTTTCTTTTTTTTTTTTTGGCTAACTCCTCCTGGGATCACCTTTCTGGCTTGGCTGGTACTTTGTATAGAGCAGTGAGGTTGTCCACAGAGGAGTCTCTCCCTGGGCTCTGCTGGGTTCTCAGTAAGGCAGGCTCAGACCTTTTTCCCTTCTTCTAAGAAGAAGGCAGTATGCAGTAAGCTGAAAAGTCACCTTCCAAAAATGAGAAAGGGATTAGATTGCTGCTTCAAGAGCTGGGGAATTATCTGGAATGTTTTACAAATGGTTACCACCACAACAAAAAAGGTAGTTATAAAATGTGTACATCACAACATGCTTTTAAAGATATTTTGCATTGTGCTGACATTCCCTTAAGTGTTGTTCCCAAAGATGCTCAGTCTCTAGCTCAGCTGGAATTTCTGGAAGAGACAGAGATAGTTTGGAGAAAAAGACATGGCGGTGGGGTGGGTAGGGGATGGAGGGGGCGGCGAAAGGAGAAAGCAGCCTTCCAGTTAAAGATCAGACCTCAGTTTAAAGGTCAGCTTCAGGCAGGCCGGCCTCAGGTGGAGTCAGGGTCAGAGGGAGAAGCGGCAGCAGGGCGGGACTGGGGTGCTCTACGTCTCATTCAGGCCGAGCAGAGTCTGGTCCAGCATCCTCTGTGTACAGAGGTGCTCCTCTGGTACATTTCAGTTTATCTTCCAAATCATCAATGGTCTTTTCCAGCTTGGCTACCTATCTCTCAGCAGACTCAGCACGGGTCTCTGCCTCCTTGAGTTTATCAGTAAGAATCTTTATCTCTTCCTCATATTTGTCTACTTTTTGAGAATACTTTTCTTCAGCAGCGCTCAGACACTTCAGGTTCCGGTTCATCAGTCTGATCTGCTCATCCATCTCTCGGCAACGGGACTCCACTGTCTGGGCTCGTTCCTCTGTGCGTTCTAAGTCTCCTTCAATAATCACCAACTTACAAGCCATATTTCCAACTTCCTCTTCATATTTCCTATCTGCTTCTTCAGCAATATGTCTCGCTTCTTTGAGCTGGATTTCCTGGAGTTCCATCTTGTCTTCATCTTTTAAGGCCCGGTTTTCAATAACCTTCATACCTCTCTCACTCTTGTCAGCAGCTTTTTCTGCTTCCTCCAACTTTTGCAGGGCAGTGGCCAGGCACTCTTGGGCACGACCAGCTCCTCTTCAACCAGCTGGATCCTGCAGTTCAAGGAGGCCACCCCAGCCTCGGCCTGCTTCCAGGCCCGTCTTTCTCCCTCCACTTCCCGCTGGAGGCGCTCGGCTCTCTCCTCTGCATCCTCGGCCTGCTGCTGCAGAACTTGAATCTTGCACTTCACCGCCTCAGTGGTGGTGATCCCAGCCATGGTGCCTACACTGATCCCGCTCGCGCCCCGGCTCCTGCCTCCTCCACTCGGCGTTCTAGCCGCTCCTCCCATTTATGCTTTTTAAAATAGAGACTTACATTATACAGCTATAGGTAAGGGCTGTCACAAAAGTTTGCAAAAACCCTGAGGAATATTCTTCTTATAAAAATACAAGGGGTATAGGCCAGGCATAGTGGCTCACGCCTGTAATCCTAGCACTCTGGAAGGCCAAGACAGGTGGACTACTTGAGCTCACTACTTTAAGACCAGATTGAGCAAAAAGTGACTCTACTAAAAATAGAAAATCAAGAGTTGGAGGTTGCTGTGGGCTATGATGCCACAGCACTCTACCCAGGAGGACAGCTTGAGACTGTCTTTCTTTAAAAAAAAAAAAAAGTAGTATAAATATATCTTCTTTCGGCTCGATGCCTGTGGCTCAACGGGCTAAGGCGCCAGCCACATACACCTGAGCTGGTAGGTTCAAATCCAGCCCCAGGGTCCGCCAAACAACAATGACGGCTGCTACCAAAAAATGGCCGGGCGTTGTGGTGGGCGCCTGTAGTCCCAGCTACTTGGGAGGCGGAGGCAGGAGAATCGCTTGAGCCCAGGAATTGGAGGTTGCTGTGAGCTGTGATGCCACGGCCCTCTACCCAGGTGACAGCTTGAGGCTCTGTCTCAAAAAAAAAAAATATATATATATATATATCTTCTTTCTTCATCTAAGAAATGGGACTATGAAACCCTCTTCCTACTCCCACTTATTACACATTCCAGGGATCTTACTTAAGAGATCCCTTCCAAAGAATAAAATACTGGAGGTGTTTCAAGAATCTCTAGAAATAATCATGCATCATACAAAAAAAAACACTGAGGCTGAGAGGGAGAACAGAGTTCAAAACCTGATCAGGAAGGGAAACAAAATAAATATTATATGTCATTTTTGACATATAATATGTCATTTTTTCAAATCCTTGAGCAATTCAAAAAATATCAGTAGTCTTATCTAAATCTTAAACTGCATCTGGGCAAACAAAACAAAACAAAAAAGAATAATCCTTAAATTTCTTATAGAAACCATTAAGCAATTCAAGATATATATATATAAATTTTATATATATTTATTTATTATTTTTTTTTTTTTTTTTAAAGATAGAGTCTCACTCGCTCGCCCTGGGTAGAGTGCCATGACATCATCATAGCTCACAGCAAACTCAAACTCCTGGGCCCAAGCCTCCTGTGTAGCTGGGACTACACGTGCCCACCAAGATCCCCAGCTAGTTTTTTCTATTCTTAGAAGTCATAGGCTCAGGCTGGTCTTGAACTCCTGAGCTCAAGTGATCCTTCAACTTGGCCTCCCAGAGTGCTAGGATTATAGCTATGAGCCATTATGCCCAGCCGCAATTTAAGATTTAGGTAAGAGAGCTGATATTTTTTGAATTACTCAAGAATTTGCAAAAATGACAAATTTTAAGAATTGCTTTTCTGACTGTAGTTAAAGTAACTGGCTTCTTTGAAATTTCATTTGCCCCAGTTCAAACTGTACAAATTCTGGATGAAATTCTCAGAATTCCAATAAGTGTGTGCTGAATTCAACTGAAATAGAATATTTATTAAAGACATAAAATATGTTAGTGACAACTTCAAACCAGGCTGGGCACTGAAGCTCATGTCTGCAATTCTAGCACTTTGGGAGACCAAGGCAAGAGGATTATTTGAAGCCAGAAGTTCAAAACCAATCTGGGCAAGACCCTGTCTCCACAAAATATAGAATAATCGGTCAGGCATGATGCTGTACACCTGTAGTCCTACCTACTTGGGAACCCGAATGAGCAGAGGACTGCTTGAGCCCTGGAGTTGTTGGTTGCATTAAGCTGTGGCTGGACCACTACACTCCAGTGTAGACAACAGACCAAGACCTTGTCTCTTAAAAAAAAAAAAAAGCTTTAAAGTAGATAGCATGGGAGAAGGTAGAGAAAGAAGCCGCCTTCCAAAAAAGAAAAAAAAAATCAGTGATACATATAAAGAAAGCATTTCCAGGGCGGTGCCAGTGGCTCAAAGGAGTAGAGCGCCAAACCCATATACTAGAGGTGGCAGGTTCAAACCCAGCCCCAGCCAAAAACTGCAAAAAAAAGAAAGCATTTCGGTAAACAATTAAGAATAGGAGGGAGTTATAAGATCTTAATCATGTCCTTATTACTGGCTTTTATTTAATATAAACACAGATTTAAATGTAAGAAACAAGCTCAGAATACTGAACTTCAACATTTTTCCAAGGCTGTTATTTACAGTACAGAAGCCACAAACTAGTAATAAATTATTGAAAAGGGTTTTGATAAGGGCAATGACATAACATAAACCACCTCTCTCCAAAAAGGGATAAAAGAAGAGGCTGAAAGGTATTTGAAAACAATATTCCTTTAGGAAAAAAACGATTAAAACATATTTTTTAAATGTATCACTTAAAATACCAACAAAAACCATAAAGTACTTAAGAGATAAATTTAACAACACATGTACAAAACCCATATAGTGGAAACTTTAAAACATTCCTGCAGAATATTAGAGAACACCTAAATAGAAGTATCATGTTCATAGAGCACAAGAGTCAATACTGTTAAGATGGCCATCCTTTTGAAATTGACAAAGTTAAAGCAACTCCTATCAAAATGTTGGAAGCAATTTCTTAGAAACTGATGAGCTGATTCCAAAACTTATATGAAAATGCAAAGGACTGGAACAGCCAAAATAATTTAGCAAAAGAACAAAGTTAGAGAACTCATACTCCCTGATTTCAGGACAATAATCAAACCAGTAACATATTGGCTTAAGGATAACAATATAGATTGATAGAAAAGAATAGAGAGAATATAGGCTCACATGTAGCTGGCCAAATGGTTTCCAAAGGTACCAAGGTAGTTCATGGGAAAAAAAAGTCTTTTCAACAAATCATGCTCAAACAGTCGGATATGGAGGGAAAGTGATTCTCCACTCTTCCCTCACTGCATGTACCAAAGTTAACTCAAAATAGATCACAAACTAAAACACAAAAACCAAAACTATAAAACTTCTAGAAGAAAACAAGAGACAATCTTTGTGACCTAAGGTTATACAAAGGTTTCTTAGGACACAAAATGTACAAAACACTTTTAAAAAAAGATAAATTCATGTTCATTAGAAAAGCTTGTGTTTTTCAAAAGATACTATTATGAATATAAAAAAGCAAAACAAAAACAAAGAAAATATTTATAAAATATTCATCTGATAAAGACTCGCATCCAGCAGCACATGCCTATAGTCCTGGCTTAGGCAGGGGATTGCTTGAGAAGGCCAGCCTGGGCAACATAGCAAGGCCCGGTCTTTAAAAAAATAAAATAAAACAACTTGTATCGTATTGAGAAATTTTTTTGTAAAGCTTCTCTAGCTCAGTAATAAGATAAATAACCTGGTTTTTAAAAACAGCACAAAGACTCATGCCTATGATCCTAGCACTCTAGAAGGCCAAGTCAGAAAGATCACTTGAGTTCAGGAGTTGGAAACCAATCTTAGTAAAACAGAGATGCCATCTTTACAAAAAACTGAAAAATTAGGATGGCGCCTGTGGCTCATCGAGTAGGGCGCCAGCCCCATACACTGAAGGTGGCGGGTTCAAACCTGGCCTCGGCCAAACTGCAAAACAGAAAAATAGCCAGGCGTTGTGGTGGGTGCCTGCAGTCCCAGCTGCTCAGTGGCTGAGACAAGAGAATAGCCTAAGCCCAGGAGGTGGAGGTTGCTGTGAGCTGTGTGACGCCACGGCACTCTACTGAGGGTGATAAAGTGAGACTCTGTCTCTACAAAAAAAAAAAGAAAAATTAGCCAAGAATGGTGGCACAAGCCTGTAGTCCCAGCTACTCAGGAGGCTGAGATAGGCGGATCCCTTGAGCCCAGGAGTTTGAAGTTGCAGTGAGCTAGGCTGACACCACAGCACTCTAGCCAAAGTGACACAGCAAGATTCTGCCCCAATACATACATACATACATACATACCTGCATTCATGCATGCATAAAGATGGCTCAGTCATTAGGGAAATGTGTATTAAAACCACCACAATGAGATACCACCACATGCCCATAAAAACGGCTAGAATTAAAAAGACTGACAATATCAAGGGTTGGTGAGGATATGGAGCAACTGGAATTCTATTACATTGTGGGTGGGAATGCAAAACGGTGTAGCCATTTTGGAAAACACACCTGGTGAACTTTATAATATGTAAATTGTATCTCACTAAAGAATTTAAAAATAGTTATGTCAAAGTAATTTTAGATACATTTTATGTATTTATTCTGCTACTGGGCACAGCTCTCTGCTAAGTTTATCTTGATATTTTGTTGGTTTCACTTGCCAAATTCAAAAGAAATAGAAAAAATTAAGGGTGCATGGTGGCACCAATCTGTAGTCCCAGCTATTCAGGAGGCTGAGGCAGGAGGATCACTTGAGCCCAGGAGCTTAAGGTTACAGTGAGCTAGGATGACACCACTGAACTCTAGCCTAGGCAAGAGAGTGAGACTCTCGTCTCACTAACAAAACAAAAAACCAAAACCATCTTTCCTTGTAAGTTCATCAAGAACACTACAAGCAACTAGGCAAGAGTACGCTCTGGGCTGGGAGCTCTCTATAACATGCTTAGTCTTTCTATAGTTTACTTCTAAGAGTATGTCTTATTTCTTCAGTCTCTTGTTTTCAAAGATTTAATATAATATCTTCTAAAGCTTGATGGTCATAGCATCTACCACTTCACTCTTCACAACTGAACTTAAATCGTTTAATAGACGAATGGTGAAGACGCCACAATTGCATCGTGACCTAGCTTGCCTGTTGGCAACTTTTCCAAACCATTACACTATTTTTTTAAACATAAAATTTTTCAAAATCAGGCACTGGTAGACTTTGGTATTAGCATCAGCTCAACCACCTGCTGGACAACTTTCACAAAGTCATTTGGGTGCTGGGGTGTAAGCTCGGGGGTACAGCATCTGACTGCATACAGCCATTTGTCTTTTCTTTTTTTTTTTTTTTGGTGATAGATGAAAACCAACACTCAAAGAATGAGTTAAATGTCCAAGTGTTCCAATAACGTAAAGCAGTGTTTATATTACCTGGTAGAAATTCTTTTCTAACATGCCATAATAAATCACTTAAATTAATTAGAAACAATTTGCTATAATAGAGTGGCAAATATCAGTCTCAGTTTAATCCACATTCATTAAATTGCTATATGATTCTCCATTTCCTGTAATCGTGTTCCCAAGTTCATAAAAAAATGCTCATATGATAAAGTTCACTTCAAACAACACACTGAAGTAGTCTCAGCCAGTTCAGCCATTAAAGGCAGACAATGTGGTGTATATTCTGGCAAAAGATAACCTAAAACTTCAAATTGGTCCAAGCCTTCAGCATCACTTCTGACAGCGTATTTCAAGTCACCAAAAGATCAGTTTTTAAAAGAACAATTGTTTCCCTTTCTCTTTAGACTACCTTTCCCCTTTTATCTCTCTCCCCTACCCTAATCCCTGTGGATAGCCCAGCATCTTTTTTTCTCCCACTATAAAAGCCATAGGACAAAGGAAACCCCAGGAAGGTAGGATATAAAGTAAATTCACTTCTAGGTTGAGACCCAAGTTTCCAAACCCTAAGGACATTAAACCTCAAACAAAGCTCAACACAGAGAACTGGCATCTGCTCCTTTGATTGCTTCTCCAGTGTTTTAGAATGAAGAAATCAGAGAGATCTAGAATGAATCAGAACAGAAGGGAAATTTTCAGAAAAGAAAGTGAAAGAAATTTATCTTCTTTCAACATCAATTAAAGCACTACATTTCTTCAAGTTTGAAGACCTCAAGAGAAAGGAAAGTCCCTTCAAAATCTCAAACAGAAGATAACCAAAAGATAAAATGCTGTTTGTTTTTTTTTTTTTGAAAGAGAGTCTCACTTTGTCACCCTTAGTAAAGTGCCATAGCCTCATAACTCACAGCAACCTCAAACTCCTGGGCATAAGCGATTCTCTTGCCTCAGCTTCCCGAGTAGCTGGAGTAGAAGTACTTGACATAATGCCCAGCTATTTTTACAGACGAGGTCTTACTCTTGCTCAGGCTGGTCTCAAATCTGTGATATCAGACGATCCACCTGCCTTGGCCACTCAGGGTGCTGAGATTACAAGCATGAGGCACTGTGCTGAGCCTGTTTTGTCTTTTTTTTTTTTAGACAAAGAGAGTCTGTCTCACCAGTATTATTTCACTGTCACCTAGGCTAGAGGGCTGTGACATCAGCCTAGCTCACAGCAACCTCAAGAGAGGTTCACAGGATCACCCTGCCTTAGCCTCTCAAGTAGCTAGGACTACAGGTGCCCACCACAATGCCCAGCTAACTTTACTATTGTTAGAAAAGATTGCTCAGGCTGGTCTCAAACTCCTAAACTCAGGGATCCTCTCACCTAGGCCTCACAGGAGCACCAGGAGTACAGGCGTGAGTCACCAAGCCCAGCCAAAATGTTGTTTTTAAGAGTAGTAAAAACAACTGTGAGCCACAGCCAATTCTTGTCCGGCACACTGCTGGAATTCAGTACAAAGTGATACTAGCAAACATGTGGGGTCTTTTCCCAACTCAAAGTATTACAAGAGGTACTTTGTTTTCGAAAAAACTCAGACCCACAACCTCTCTCCCCTATACACCTAACTGCCTGGTCAGTGAATAAATTAATGAATTCATAAATAAAAGCAAGTTACAACACTAAATATAACCTCAAACCAACGAACCATCAGACTATCACAGAACTGGTGGTCATGGCAGAAACCAACTGTGGCCGTTTCCTAAACGCTTTTTCTCATGGGCATTGAGCTAGTCTGCAGATCCCAACCATCAGAATAACAGTGCAGGTGGTAAGTGCCACTTCTAGGCCCGGCTAGAGGACTTCCCCAGATGACATGTGCCTGTTCTTTCTCCTTTGGTTGGACAGAGACAACACTGAGGATAAAGCTGAAGGTGTATGTTCAGAACAGCCTCAATGACCAAAAATATCCTGTTTGGAGTCTTACATGAATGAAGACCCTACTGTGCAAATCATTAAACATCTTTGTATCTGCAGTGGGTTGAACAGTGGCCCCCAAAAGATAAGTCCATGTGCTTTTTTTTTTTTCCCTTTTCTTCTGAATTCATCCAAGTTTCATCTCTGGAGATAGGTCCATGTCCTGATCCCTAAACCAATGAATATGACCATATTGTAACAAGATCTTTATGGATGTAATAAAGTTAAGAATCTCAAGAGAACACCATCCTGGATTATTCAAGTAGATGCTAAATCCAGTAACTATTCTCATAAAAGACAGAGAAAGAAGAGAAAGCCGTGTAAAGACGGAGGCAGAGACAGGACTTATGCAGCTGTACACCAAGGGAAGCCCCCAGAAGCTGAACGAGGCAAGGAAGGGTTCTGCTCATGGGCCTGTAGAGGTCACAGGGAACAGGGTCCAGCCAACACCTTCATTTTACACTTCTGGTCTCCAGAACTATAAGACAATACATTTCTTTTGTTTTAAGCCACCACATTTGTGGTAATTTGTCATGACATCCACGGGAAATTAATGTAGTATTTACTAGTGAGCAAACGATAGCCTCACTAGGGAGCCTCACAAAACCCTAAAGATTTTATACTTCTTTCAGTAATTTTTGTTAATAACATTTTAGGTAGTAATGACACCGGTATTATTTTGAAACTTTTTTATGTTATAGGAAAAGAGATCATTACATTAATGTTAGGAATCGAACAGTTCAATGTAAAAGAAAAATGATAATTATACAATCAAGGAAACTAAGAAAGAACTGATTTGGAAAATATGAATTCATAATTTTTAGACACGTGTTTTCAAGGTCTAGAAACTTAAACTGAGAAGCAACCTCACCCAGCAGCTGTGATGACCTGTGTACCACAGTCTCATGTCTAAACCACTCAACATCCCCACCCCCGCCACCAACAACACCTAAAAAGAACAGGGCTCCTTGGAGAAACAGCTTATTCTACACCCGAAGCAAGGAAAGTACAAGTTAAGTGTAAGGTCATTTTCACACCTTGAAACAAGCTCCCAGGTACGAATAGCTAGTCATATGAAAAGGACACGGGAGCCAGCATGAAGGCGTCCCCGTGGCTCAAAGAAGTGATGAGTCTCAAAAATAATATATTGACTAAAACACAATGGCCTTGAAAAATCCATGTGTTCATAGCAATAATCAAAAAAGGAAGCCAAAGGAAACTTATTGGTTACTTTAGAGGTATCTATTAAACCAAATTCTTACTTTGTAAAATAGCAACAGGAAGGAAGAATTCCAGAAACATAAGTTATATTCCAGAGTAAACAATACTCAGTTGAAAGCCCTAGTTGCTAGCTTATAGAAGGGAAAGGAAATTAGAAAATCATGTTTGCAATTTCTGCTGAAACTGATTCTGTAAAAGACTGTCAATTGGTTTTAAACCCATTAGTTGACAAGTAACTGGACATACATATGGTACCAAAGTAATGCCCCACTGATTGCTTTCCAGCACAAGAGGGAAAACAATTTCTCAATGGAGGGATCAAGTTGTCACCTGATAATCCATCATTCAATCTTAAATGGTGAGACAACCAGACATTATTTGTCTCCTACGATATTCTTGAATAGATGTCCAACATCCACCTATTATGCCTTTACCTAAGCATAGGTAAATTCAGGAACTAAAACACCACTAAGAAATAATCAGGTAAATAGAGAAAGTAGATTTTTTTAGGAGCGAGCTTGCCTAAGATCTTCCACTCTCTAAGTATAATGAACAAAAAGACTGCTCCTGATTAAAAGAGACTTAAGAAACATACAGCAGATCCAATGTTATGACTGATCCTGAACTAAATTCTTGTTTGAGTAAACTATGCAAAAACAACATCTTAAGGAAAATTGAAAACTGCAAACTGGGCAACAGACAACATTAGGAATTAGCATTCATTTTAGCTGTGCTGACTTTATTGGGTATAAGAGAAAATTCTTATTTTTATATAGTACATACTAATTTTTTTTAACAATAAACTAGATAGAGAAACACCAAACAAAAAAATCTGACTAATGCACAGCCAAAGTAACGATTACACAGAGGGGTATCAAAATAATAAGAGAAAACCACGAAGAGTTGAAAGATAAAACGTTGAATTAAACAGGTCATAAAAACCTACTAAAGATTTTTAAATGAATAGCATTTCAACAAACCACAGACTTATAGAAACAGTAAAAACGTAAACAATTTAACATCAAACAATATTAAGTATAGCGAAAGTGGAGGTGAGCCTTAGGATGGGGGTAGGGAGAAGGAGGGAGAGTTGCCATCTGCTATCCCAACAGCTGGGTGGACAGAAGGAAGGGAACAAGCTAAACATAGAATCAAAGCCTGCAACTGGCGGGGAAGGGCTAAGGGCAGATTAACTCTGACGTCTGAAGGCGAGGGTTATCGCTGGTGTCACTGTCTTTCCCCTCAACTTCTTCTCCGCTGTCTCTGCGATACATCTGCATGCTCAGATGACTCTAACACGCAGCCACCAACACTGAAGACGGCTATAAAACCCCAGCATTGTCACTACTTGTTTATTATCCCCAGCGCTCCAAGAATAAACCCTCATTACTTAGACTCTGCTCGTCCCTAGGAAATAATTTATCAGTATCCAGTAATATTTGCTTACTTGGCAAAGAAGAGTTCTAATCGGCTCACAAAAAAACATGAACTTTTTTTTTAAACCCACGGAGATAAAGTTGCCCTTTAATTTTTTAAGAAATTTAATTCCAGAGGCAAACCGGCTTAAGCATAGATGCCAGTTATACAATAAGAAACTTGCTTTTCCTTTTAAAGAAATAGTATTAAAAAAACAAGTAAAGGATTTAAAAATAATTATATTCTTCATGATTAAATACATTTAAATGGTATGGGTTTGTTGTGACAAAAGCAGCTTTCGCTGTGGGACTGGAGTAGCCCAGTGTGCTGGAGTATCTTAGTACCCCAGCCTGACAGCTGAATGCCAACAGAGGCCTTCCGCGTCCCTGGATCAGGACTTGTTCCAGGCTGCAATCTGGCCTCCCTGAAGTGCTTAACGCAGAAAGCTGAGTCTAAGTGGGTATAATTTCCTGCCATCTCTTCTCTCATCTTTTTTATTTATTTTAATTGCCTGCCCTATCTTGTCATACAAGTGAAGAAAGGGGAGACTCCCACCTCTCAACCTTCCTCTAGTCCCTGACTCAAGAATATAATGAAAAGCAACAGCCGCCCCTTTGAAGGCAAGGTCCAGCCATGCCAAATCACCCCAGAAAACAACACTCACACCACCAGCTCCAGCAAGCCCTGAGGGAGCTGTCCGGCTCAGCACAGGTGCGGCCCCTCTAACAGTCTCTGGACTGGACTGCCGTTCATGGAAGTAACATCCACGAGCATCAGTTTCCTCAAAAGTCCTGAATTCTGTGACTACTTTCACTTGACTTTTCAGCAGAGGCACTTGACTACTTCCACTTGACTTTTCAGCAGAGGGATGAATAAGCTCCCACCACTTCTAAGTTATCCAGCCTCCCAATTCACTTGAGAGGCCACAGCACAAAACCTTAGGGACAGCCCCTTACCTATCATGCATTTTTGATTCCACAGATTGTTTCCAGGCCCCTGGTAACAGCTGAAAGGACTCCCCGAAATTAAATGAATTATATTCAACTCCAGCACTTCTCCTGAGTCAAGTCATGATAAAGCATTTGACACTCCATATTTGCTTCCTTAGAACAAAGCATAGCAGATTCATTGCACCAATTTGCACAAAGTCTACAGCATAAAGAAAATTTAAGTTTACTTTTATTAATCCACGTATAATCTTTGTTCACTGACTTTTTTGTTTTTATTTTCTATTTTTTATTTTCTTCCCCAGTGAGGAGATCAGTGTAGAAGGAAAATGTGGGCAGGAAAACTTAGATGAAGCCATGGATGAACATCGCACAGTATCTTAATGACAACGTTAGTAAGGGAAGGCCTTACTAACAAAGTTGGCTCTGAGCATTCCAGCAGCCAAGGAAAAAAAGCATAACCATGATTCAGTGTTCACATGATAATTTTTCATGGAACTGAAACCTAAGATAATTTCTTCATAGGTCCTTCAACATTGGTATTCATATACCTCCTTGGAAATATTTAATGCTACTTATAACTTTGTACATTCTACCTATAACATGTTTCCAGAAACAAATAATATATCTGTATTATCAACTTAAAAAAAATAAAATATCTTTATTCAGTATATTGTTTGTGCACAAAGCACTGGAGTCAGGGGTATCTAACATGTTAGAGATCAAAGAACACACTCCACACACACAGTTTAAAGCAGCTCCTCAACCTGTGGGTCGTGATCCACAGGAACTGTATGTAGGGCCACAGCACTAGGAAGGTTGAGAACCACTGGTTTAAAGGCTTCAAAAATAAGAATGTGCCTTGATATTTTCTTAGACTGAAAATTTACAGCTGAGGCTTTTCCTGACATCATGCATGTATTCAAACTGTAAAGTATATTTGGATGACAAGTGATGATAGATTTGATAAATGTCCCTTAATCTTTTGAAGACAAGTTGAAAATAAAAACAATAACAGTAGTATTAGTTAATATATTTGCCCTTCAGCAGCAGAAGCAGCCACAGAATTTTAGAACCACTCACAATGTACCAGGTATTATTCTATGTACTTTACTAGATAGCCCCAATCCTCAAAATAATTTAAGGATATTAATACTAACTAGATTTACAGATTGAGGGGAAATAAAGATCATTAAGGAGCAAATATCTGTATTTTTTATTTTTTAATTTTAGATAATGAACTTTCAAACATACACAAAGTTGAGAATATAATCAGCAACGACTCAAAACCAAGATTTAACAATTACAGATTTTTCCAGATTTCCTTTATTTCTTTCCTTCTTTTCCTTTGATAAAGTATTTTAAAGCAAACTCCAGTCATATGTCTCCCCAATTTAAATATACATTTCTCCAAAAATAAGGACAGATTCTTAAATACTCACAAAGCTAAAATCAAACCCCCCAAAATCAACAATTTCCCGGAATCCTCTTAGTCACTTATTAAACATCCTCAGTTTTCTCAAAAAGGCTTTATATAGTTTGTTCAAATTGAGGTCCAAAGAAGATCTACACAAATACTTCATTCATGCTCTTAAGTTCTCCTCCCCTTTTTCCAATCCCTGATTGCTACAGAAGCAAATACCTTGTTTTTCAGTCAAGATATAATTCAGATACCATAAAATTCACTTTTTTTTTTTTTTTTTTGAGAAAGATCCTCAAGCTGTCACCCGAGATATAGTGCTATGGCATCACAGCTCACAGCAACCTCCAATTCCTGGGCTAAAGCGAGTCCCAGCCTCCCAAGTAGCTGGGACCACAGGCGCCCACCACAACGCTGGCCATTTTTTTTTTTGGTTGCAGCCGTCATTGTTGTTTGTTGTTTGGTGGGCCTGGGCTGGATTCGAACCTGCCAGCTCAGGTGTACGTGGTTGGCTCCTTAGCCCGTTGAGCCACAGGCGCCAAGCCATAAAATTCACTTTTAAAGTGTACAAATCAGTACATTTATAAGGCTATAAAATTACTATGTAATTGCTGAATATCTTCATCACCCCTAAAAGAAACCCTATGCCTATCAGCAGGCTTTCCTCACATCCCCTTCCCAGTCCTTGGCAGCCACTAATCTACTTTCTGTCTCTATAGATTTTCCTACCCTGGACATCTCATATAAATCAAACATTTAAGTGTCCGTCAGGGCAAAAACCATGAACAGATCTAGTTGGTACCACAGATACATGACAAACATTCAGTCAATAAACATCAACACATTATAATTGCCATTATGAATGCTTGTAGTTCATGGTTTTAGAGCTTGTTTTGTTTTTATGAGAGTCTTGCTCTGTCTCCCAGGCTAGAGTGCAGTGGCATCATTATAGCTCACAGCAACCTCTAACTCTTGGGCTCCAGGGAGCCTCCTGCCTCATCCTCCTGAATAGCTGGGACTAAAGGTTTGCCCTACCACTCCCAGCTAATTGTTTTTCTATGTTTGTGGAGATGGGTCTCACTATGTTGTTCAGGCTGGTCTTGATCCTCGCCTCAAGCAATCCTCCTTCCTCAGCCTCCCAAAGTGCCAGGATTACAAATGTGAGCCACACCTAGTCCCAGTTCATAGTTTTTATCTTTGCCCTCATAAATATATAGGACAAATAATATCCACATATATGACACACCCAAGGGTTACTCATATGCAATAAAAATCCAGTTTGCTACAGGCCATAATTCTCACAGCCACTAATGGTTAGTCAACAATGGGGGTTCATGACAGTGGTTAATAAGAGTACGTTAGGCTCAGTGCCTCAGCTATGACTCCCAGCTGTCTCTCCCTCTCAGGAAAACATGTCAGAATGCAGGTCAGGGACGTAGACAGTCTTTTTTTTACTTGTCCTAGATCACTCACACACTCTGAAACCTTATAAGAAAGGTAGCAGGCTCGGCGCCTGTGGCTCAACGGGCTAAGGCGCCAGCAACATACACCTGAGCTAGCGGGTTCGAACCCAGCCCGGGCCCGCCAAATAACAAAGACGTCTGCAACCAAAAAATGGCCGGGCATTGTGGTGGGCGCCTGTAGTCTCAGCTACTTGGGAGGCAGAGGCAGGAGACTCGCTTGAGCCCAGGAATTAGAGGTTGCTGTGATCTGTGATGCTATGGCACTATATCCAGGGTGACAGCTTGAGACTCTGTCTCAAAAAAAAAAAAAAAGAAAGAAAGAAAAAGAAAAGAAAAGTAGCAGACGGTGGTGGTAAAGAGCCACAAATCTACATATTCTCTAGAGTAAGAGTAACCCCATCACTTTATCACTTAATGGCTATGTGACTTATGGCCACTGCTTTAATCTACATGTCTCAATCTTGCCCTTATGTCAAATGGAGACACTATTAAGTATGACAACTTTAAATTAAGCACAAAGCTCTTAAGATAATCTGCTTACTAAATGCTGGCTATTGGCAATAATAATTAATACTCTATTGTCAACACATTATCCATGACACGTCAAAGTTGACAAAGCCACTTCACTAGAAGCATATGCAGAAGTGACCACCAGAAAGGAACAGATAAAGTAGCTAAATTCTCCATGTCTTGGCACATTGACAATTAAGGACAATAACCACCTGAACTCTGAAGACTTGAGACTCAGACACCAATACCAAGTCTATGAAATTATTTTTGGTCTAAGTAAAGAATGCAGCCTCTTAGAAATCTTCCATCAAGCTGGGCGCAGTGGCTGACATCTGTAATTCTGGGAGGCCAAGGCAGATGGATTACCTGAGCTCAGGAGTTTGAGATTACCCTGGGCAAGAACAAGACTCCATCTCTACAGAGTCTCACTTTTTGCTCAGGCTGGTCTAGAACTCATCAGTTCAAGTATTCACCCGCCTCAGTCTCCCAGAGAGGCAGGATTAGAGGAGTGCGCCCCTGAGCCAAGCCAAAATTTCCATCCACTTTAACCCTCTTCCTTCTCGAACTCAGCTCACCTGCACCCAGGTAGGAATAAAGGCTGCTGTTGCCTACACAGAATCCGGAAACAGAGACATTTCAGAATAATCTTTTATTTTCAGTATTTGACCTCTCCTTTGCTCACAGAAGCTCTGCAGGCACAGTAAGTCTCTGGTCCCAAGGTGACTTCTGAACACTAGGTTGGCCTGACATAGGTGGTATCAAAGAGAACGGCTGGCCACAACCGTCATCACTTTGCCTTTTCTTTGTTGCAAGAAGGGGGCCTGTTTGCTGTCAATGGTGAATGTATCTTGCCGTATAAGCCTACACCTTGCTCTTACTCTGTAAATCCATCTTTCTCAATAAACTCTGTCTCATGCTTGCCTTCCTTTGGGCTGTCTGGTCATTTTTCAATCAACAGCACTCCATGAACCAAGGACACAGGCAGCTGCCTAAAACCCTCACATTTTAGGAGACAGGCAGCTACCTTGAAACCCATCATTTTTGTTTTGGAAGCCGATGATTAAAACTTTGGGAGATTTCCAAGAAGCAGCTAGTGCCCCTCAAAATTGTGTATAAAATCTAAAAACTGCTTTCCACAGGGACTGTAGTCACTAGGACAGGGCCAACTTGAGCAGTTAAGAGTTAATAAACCTTCCTTTTCTTGATAAAACTTCACTCACTTTTTTCAATTAGTTATTTTCAATTATTTTGGGAACCATCTTGAGCTACCACTGATACACGGTTCCCCCACTCAGGGCTGAACAGGGACTCTCCCCCATTCTCTAGGCTCAGATGAGCTCAGAAACCAGATCCCCTCGCCCTCTGGGCTCTAGAAAAAAAAATAATAAGTAAAAGAGTCCATCTCTACTAAAAACAGAAAAACCAAAGAAAAAAATAAAAATAGAAAACTAGAAAATCTAGTCAGGCATGGTGGCAGGCACCTGCCGTCCAAGGCACTAGGAAGGCTGAAACAAGAGGATCACTGAGGCTGAGGTTGCCCTGTTCTATGATGCCACAGCACTCTACCCAAGGTGATGGCGTGAGATTCTGTTTAGAGAAAAAATAAAAACAACTTCCATCAGCAGCAACCTTTCCTTTTTGATATATTTACATAATAAAACACATATAGAGGTCACAGAAGTTAATAGTACACTAAAACCAGAAGGAAGGAGCAGAATCCTGCTCCGTGAATCCTGCTGGTCTGAAGAGGAGAAACAAGAAAGAGAAGGAGGAATGAAGAAAGAGCAGGGAAGGGGGAAGCAGGGGAAGTGGAGAGGAAGGGGAAGAGCAGAGGAGGGGAGAGGAGGGGAGGAGAGGAGGGAAG